>NW_019104531.1:634431-668657 GCF_001995035.1 Momordica charantia
GTAGATGAAGGACATGGATCACGATGGGTAGAGGGGGTGGAGAATATGGAAGGATAAAGAGAAAGGGGGCGTGGGTAGAAGAAGAAAGAGAAAGAGGAGAGAGAGAAGGGGGTATGGGTAGAAGAGAAAGAAAGTTTTTGGGAAGAGAAATAATAACAAGGAGAGAGAAAAGTGAGAAGTAAGAGAGAGGAGGGAAAGGAAGAGAGAAGGAGTAAGAGAGAGGGGTAGGATAGGAAAGTAATTTGGAAGGAAAAAATGTCTAGAAAACCTAGTTTTTTAAACTAGAAATCAATACTCCCTTTTTAAAGTGCCTATTCATTACAATTTTCCCCAGTAAATATTTGACATTTGACCATTAAGAGATAGAAAAACAAAAACAAAAATTTATTTTAAAATATAACTGAGTTGTCAAATATTTAATATATTTAATATTGGAGTAGGCAAGAAGGTGGGTATTGATTGATAAACAGAGAACTTGCATTACACAAGTACTAGTTAAGTGATAATTAACACTGATTTTTGACAAAGGTTATAAGTTCAAATCTTCGACCCATAAACACAAACACAGTAACCAAATTTTCATAATTGTTTCTTTTGTTTTTTTTATATTTTTTATTGAAAAAAACAAACAAAAGTTTGTTTGGTAATTTCTAGTTCTTTAAAATCTTAAAATTAAAAAAAAAAGTAAAATTTCCATATGAAAATTAATCCTTTAAAATTCAATATTCAAATTTTGTGTTTTATATTTATTTTGCCTTTCGTAATTCAAGAATATAAAATAATTGTTTTGAATTTTTTTTTTTGGTTTCCAAATTTTTTTAAGGTAAAAAAAATTAAAAAATGTTTTATAATATTTAAAGTTGTTGAAACTTGAAATTGATTTGAAACGTAATGTAAAAAAGGTAGAAAATGGTAAAAAGAAAAATTGAGTTGAGAAAAATGAAATGATAGAAAGGTATATGAGTTGTTGTTTGATTTACGCAGCTGTGATTCATCCATTTGGGGAGGTGATAGCATATTACATTCTGTTCGACATTCCAATGATGGCGGCAGTGTGGAGTGGAACTATGTCGGTGGCAGCCTATTTTCTTTATATTTCTTACGTTGACTTCATGAACTACATGGGCCATTGCAACTTCGAGTTCATCCCTACTTCTATCTTCACTCTCTTTCCTCCTCTCAAGTATCTCATGTATACTCCATCGTAAGTCTCTCTCTCTCTCTCTCTCTCTACATTTAAAATTTAAGGAAAAAAAAACTAATACGTCGTACGATTATACGGTTGTCTTGTGAGTTTAATCGAAGTGCACGTAGGTTGACCCGAATATTTATGGATATTAATACTGTTAATGTTGATGTTGTAAATGTGCTGATATAATAGTTTATGGGTTTGACAAATATGGTTAGTTGAAAAATATAATTGGTTGAGTTTTAAAGTACTATTTTGATTGAGAAATTGAAAGAAGTTGGGGCTAATAATGTTGCGGAGGGTAGCCAAGTAATTAGATTTTTATGCATACTTTGGTTACTGGTCAAAGTAGAGATATATCTTATGAGCTTTCTTCTTTYTATTTTTATTTTTTAAATTTTTTTCTCAAAAGATACTTATTTGATTAAAAAGATAATGAATATAAAATTAATGATAGTGATTACTTGTTATCTTGAATAACTCCTTTCAAAAAAATCCTAGAAGCATTGAGGTCTTTTAAATAAACTGATGATTTATTAGATACAAAATGGAAAATTACTAGACATTTGATCTTTTAGGCACAATGGGATTAAATTAGTAATTTAACCCATTTCTTAAATATATAATTATTTTTTAATTGTTTTTAATAATAAAAATAAAAATAATTGCTTTTAACATTTGAGAAAGAAAAAATGAAAATTATAAAATAATTACAGGTTTCACTCGTTGCATCACACGCAATTCCGAACCAACTACTCGCTGTTTATGCCCTTTTACGATTACATCTACGGCACATTTGACAATTCTTCAGATGCTCTCTACCAAAACTCTCTCAAAAGAGAGGAAGAAATTGCTGACGTGGTTCATCTGACTCATCTCACCACTCCCGAATCCATCTATCATCTACGGCTAGGATTTGCCACGCTGGCCTCCAGGCCCCACAGCTCCACGTGGTATCTGTGGTTGCTGTCACCCGTCACGATGGGGTCCATGCTGCTGACCTGGATTTATGGCCGCACAATTGTCACTGAACGCAACCAATTTGAGAAGCTCAAGATGCAAACGTGGGCCATCCCCAAGTATAACGTTCAGGTGACATTAACCACAAAAAATGTTTTGGGTTGAATTGAAGCACTTCTGGATTGCTTCATACTCCAAAAGTACTCTTTGTCTACTTCTAAAACACTTTTTATTATCCTGCTAAATTTATTAAGAAAAAATTGAGGTAAAATTATAGATTTAGTTTTTGTACCTTCTAATAGATGCCCATTGAACTTTAAAATATGTCTAATAGATATTGAAGCTTTTTAATTTTTGTATCTTTAGCTAATAGATTAACTTTTTAAATTTTGTGTCAAGTATCTGAATTTGAATTTTTGTGTCTAATAGATATTTGTCCTATTCGATATTGTATAAAATTTTCATAAAAAGACAAAATTAAAAAAATTTAGAGTCTTATTAGAAAATGCATCCGTTAATTTAAGAAAAAAAATAGAACATACTGAGATTTTTAAGACAAATCTGAAAGATTTACTAGAGACTTTTTTAATTCAAGAACTTAAATTTAAGAATCTATTTTACAGTTTTATACAATATTACAAAGTTTATAATTTCACTCTTAATCTTGATATATGATATTATACTACAGTTTGATTTGGAACTGATGGAGCTTGAACCCATTTGTGCAGTACTCGCTTGAATTGCAAACCGAATCAATAAACAGCTTGATTGAAGAAGCCATAATCAAGGCAGACCAAAAGGGCTGTAAAGTCTTAACTTTAGGCCTTCTGAATCAGGCAAACCAATAAGTCATTTAATTTCCTAAAAAATAACAAATTCCTAATCATAAAGATTGAGCTAACAAACAAATTTATATGCAAAATTATTTTGCAGGGAGAGGAGCTGAACAAAAATGGAGGGATTTATGTACAGAGAAACCCTAAACTAAGAGTGAGGGTGGTGGATGGGAGTAGCCTGGCTGTGGGTATAGTGCTGAATAGCATCCCTAAATTTGGCACCCAAATTCTCCTCACAGGCAAATTTACAAAAGTGGCCTTTGCCCTTTATCATTCCCTCTCCAAAAGAGGCATTCAAATTGCTGTGTTGCATCAACAACACTACAAACAACTCAAAAAGTTTGAAGGCAACCCAGTCCTTTCAAAAGGCCAATCTCCAAATGTGACTTCCAAAATTCCATCAGCTCTCTCCATCATTCACTTGTTTTGTTTTAGATTGCATAAGAAAAAAGTTCATAAAAACAAATAAAACATTATGCAGATATGGTTGGTGGGAGATGGACTTACCGATGAAGAACAGCTGAAGGCTCCAAAAGGAACCACTTTCATTCCCTTCTCTCAGTTCCCTCCAAAGGCTGTACGTAAAGACTGCTTCTACCACTGCACACCTGCAATGAGGGCCCCTCCTTCCCTCCACAATCTGCACACTTGCGAGGTATGCACTCTTGATAAAACTCGAACAGAGTCGTATCGTATAATTTTTAGAATTGAAAGATTATATACATATAAAAAAGTTAGACGCTTTATAATCCACATCTTTGCAAACATTCTATACTTAAACTAAGTAAACTTTAAATTATTGTTGTAGAACTGGTTGGCGAGACGAGTGATGAGCGCATGGCGCATCGCTGGGGTGGTGCACGCAATGGAAGGGTGGACGGAGCATGAGTGTGGCTCTACAATGTCCGATATCGAGCAAGTCTGGGAAGCAACCCTTCGATGCGGGTTTCAGCCCCTAACCACACCCACGGCCTATGGCTCCCTATAGTTTCTAGTTTTATGTCCACAGACGTGTGTTAATGTGTGAGTTTGAGCTACTTTTGGTGTTTGTGTGGTAATAAAACTACGGTGGTTTGTTTTCCAGATTACTAGGGCTGATTACAATAACCTAAAGTCAAGGAAGTTTCATATAATTCAAAGATATATGGAAAATTCAGTGGAAGATATATAATGTGTGACTCAAGATTATGTACCAAATGTAAATGATACAAAAGACCATAATATATATAGAATAAATCATGTATTCAACAGAACATCAACACACACGTGTGACGAGTGTGTGTATTTCTCAGAGATCATAAGCATATTAAAAAATAAATGAACCACATAATTAAGACACTGCCACGTAAGCAAAACAAGCTCTATTAGAGGATTTCTCTCTTATGGAATAATGTATAAGCAAAGAAAGTCTTACCAGTGGGAGTTGAAGCGAATCCTGGAGAGCAAACTGCGACTGTGGAAATGTTGAGCTTAACAATTCCCGAGCCATTGTCGTCGTCAGCTTCTGCTCTTCGACCCTCCGCCAGATTACTTACAGGTTTCATTCAGAAACCCACTTCTCTTTCATGGCCGTCTTCTTTTCCCAAGCTCTGCATCTCCTTCGACGCCATTGCAGCACCTCCATTTTCCACGCACGATAGAGTACGCCTTCTCTCTTTTACTCAAGTTTCGGCCACGCATTTCCCAATCTTCCCGCAATAAAATTTCTTTCTTCATATAATACAATCACGTTTTCGAAGAAGGATGGAAATTCTTCGAAACCCAGCGCGAATACTACTTCGCCAACGATCGCTGACAAATTATGTCGAGTTGTTTGTCCTTTTTTTTTTCCCGAAGAACGTGGCATTCGAACTCCATAGACTGTTTTGATGGACGCCCTTTCGGACTATGCAGCCATGGTGTTCGATGAAATGTCTAGTCGAATTGATTCTTCCATCGACGAAGTGTCTAATCTGTGTTCTCACCACTATAATTGAAAATTGGCGTCAACACCTACTAAACAAGTCGTTGAATCGCATCATGACCTACAAATTTTCTATTTCTAGTTTTAATAATCGAGTAAGAAAAGGGATTTTCAAGAAGGGAAAAGGTTCTCTGTCTAAGATTTCATTGCAGTAGAATTATGGCAACTGAAACCGAATTCTTCTAAAGGAATGGACGGGAGAGAAAAAGAGAGAAATAATGGAAACTAGAAGTTTTTTCAGCATTAATCACTTGTGAGTCTTATGGGTTCTTGAGGCATGACAGGTCATTCGATACTAAAAATGTAAGTTCTTTCCATGGATTAATGCTCGAAATCAGATTCAAATGTTACAGCTAAATATATGTTTGAAACCATAAGTATAGGTCAGCGAACTATTTAGAAGTTTTAGAACAGACTAAGATGCCAATGACGGATAATCTTTAGATTAAGGTTTAGATACTAAGGCATGCAAGTTTAGGGCCAAACTATAGCTTATTCCACATTTTAATCATCAAAGAAGAAATTACATTACCCAGCTTAATTATGACTTGTATTCGTCTGTAGAATTCTTTCATTCGAGCAGCCTGGACACGAAGATCTCGAGGAGAAGCTGCAAAAAGACCGAACAGGAAATCATGGAAGCAAAGAACAGATATGTACATGAGACCATTTGTTTTGGATGTTTTCTTTTCGAGGAGGTTCATCCATGCCAAAGTGATGCATCGAGCAACAAGCAAAGTGGTATCGGCAGCAAGTACCAATTCCAAGGATTTAAGGTATTCATTACCATCACCTACTGATGACAATGCATGCCGGATTATAGGGAACATAATTGCAGAGAGATGTAAAGAAGCTGATGTATTTGTAATGTCTTATGAGCCTCCAAAGAGTGAAAGAATTGAAGGGAAAATTGAGATTGTCATTGACACCATTAAGGAGAATGGTATCCTATTCGTCTAGGCAAAGGCTATCTATCTGCACCCTCATCTAATAACTATGTCTCATTTTTTCTATCTATCCGCTCGCACATTCATCTCCCCATACTCATCAAAGAAGTATCGTCTCAAATTGTTCTCCTTATACTAGGGTGTTCGTGGTTCGGTTTGAGAGCGAAAGTGAAATCAAACCAAATTTAAACAAAACTAAAGTTTGTGTACAAACCACACCGAACCGAACTGCAAGCTGGCGGTTTGGTTTGCAGTTTTACAAGCAAATGAGCAGGTTGCAAGTGTTTCGTGATTAAGGCTAGCGGGTGGCGTGAATCGTGAGTGCCAACCAAAAAGGCATGACAGGGGAGGGAACATGCCATACTAGGGATTTGGCTTAGAGGATTGAGATTGAATGGCAAATTTCAGTTTAAAAATTGTGATAAACCGAACCAAGCGAGGAACTGCATAAATCAAAAAACGTTCGGTATGACCTTTTTCTTTTGTTGGTTTTGTCGATTTCGGTATGCACCCCTACCTTGCATTATCGTTCCATTTTTTTCCTATCTGTGCGCAAATTAGCCTTCCTTATACTATACTCATAAAAAAGAACGACCATCTCAAATTGGTTTCCTTACACTCATCAATTTTCCCCTTCAATTGAGATGCAATACGAGGATCTACTGGTGAATCCGTCTCTTTATTTATGTGTAAGCTGCCAAAAGAAAGTTACATATTGAAATGACTCTACTTATATCTGCCAAAAAATGGCTGAGGTTATCTAGCTTTAACATTAATATTAATATTGAAAATAAGAGGTGGCGATGGGATGGGGCGATGCACTGTAGAGAAGAACACTGCTGATCAAAGATCAATAGTAGAACCAAGCCTATATTGTTTAAATCAATGGATACAATAATCTCAATGAGAAGAATATAGAGACATAGACCTCTTTCGTAAGCTGCACACGGACTTGCTACTTACTATTATTACAAATTTTAGTAACAAAGTACAGTAACAATAATAAGAATATGGTTGACTCCTTGTATGAAATAGAACCTAAACATCCAACTCTGATGCAGCCACCAAAATCAATACCTACCAATACAAAAGCATAAAAAAGAAATTAGAAAAAACACGGAGTTGAAGCTCCCAAAATCTTAAGAGTGGGAAAAGCCCTTTTTGCTCTCCAAATGATTAAAAGCTGATATGCGATATTTGTGATTACAATCTTACCTCAAAGCAGATATTTCACGCAAAACTAATCGGAAATTAATCTTCAGTCTAGTCAGCCTGCAACAAGCACACCACACCGACATCAGTAGCCATGGGATGCCAGAATGTATTATGAATAGCAATGTAGAAAATGAGCAAATTATGGGCGTGTGGATAAACATGACTACCACTTTCATACTTCGTAGATGAATGGTTTAGAAATCAAAAAATACTTTTTGACCACTGTATTTGTATCTAAAGGTCACGAAATTAACAGCCACATTATGACAATAACTTTTAATGATCTCTAATGAATGCATATGGCTTCTGTGCACTAGCCACAAGGTCAAAAGGCAACAGTCTAACACGTAAAGATTCAGTGCCACAAAAGGTGAAACTGCCAACTGCTAGGGCAACAGAAGAGCAACCGGGCATAGAAGTATAATCCATATGGTTCAAGGGGAGGCATCGTATGAACACTTCTTTGTCTTTTTCTCTGGAATGGTAACTTTTATATTTGAACATCAATATTTTCATACATACAGATCATAATTTATTAAATGATCTAGAACCATACAGAMATCATAAACCCTCCTAACATGTCTCTCATCGCCAACAGTAAGGCCTAAGTTCCAGCTCCAAATAAGAAATTGCTCACTTTTTCTTTCTACCCACATGACTTCTCATTATTTTCTTTCCTTCCAATACACAAATAACTCGGTCTGTTTAAATTAAACATTTCTGTACTGTGTATGCAACATATAATCATATATTTCAAAAGCATCAGCATAATGAATAATTTTGTTCACATAATTATCAATAATATATTTAATTAAGTAGTAGATAATCAATAATTATAAATATTTTTTTCATATGAAAGAAATTAACAGAAGAGAGAAACAACCTAACAGGCTGAAAGGAAATGGGGATCAGGAGTCCATGAGCCAAAAAGGAGAGATAATAAAGGTATAAATGGACGAGGAAAGTAAGAATGCTCAATTAGAAGCAATATATGATACATGGTCATAAAAATTAAACAGAAGAATTTAGACCAAAAGAATTTAACTAAATATTTAAAAATTGAGTACATAATTCCAAATCACATTCTATAAAACCAACAAATAGAGGTCCATTAATAGTCAAATGCTAGATGTGTTAATGGGGAAAAAAAGTCTGCATAGCATATCAACAGAACTTTACCTTTTCATTTTTTGGAGTAAAAACAGCTTTAACCGATTCAAAAACCTCTTCAATAGGCCTCGCAGCATCGATCTAAGAAGAGTAGAACATGATTCAAAATTTAAAATTAAAAGGGACGCTAAAATGTACTGAAGTCGGAAGAGAAAGAATCGGCACCTTACGAACTTTCCCTTTGGATTCATAGTAGCTAACCACAGGAATACTAGACTCCAAGAAAACCCTAAATCGTTTCCTAATTGTTTCAATGTTGTCATCCACTCTTCCCTGGATCAAATACATAAAGGGAATTCATAACGTGAACATAAATTTTCAAATAACAGATTTAAGTACAAGAGAAATTTATCACTTCGCACCTCATTCCTACTCAACAGGCGCCTCTCCATCTCTTCCTCATGACAATCAAAGAACAGGACCAGATATGGCTCAATTCCGGTCTGCAAAGCATCAATGAAATACACAGTTGAAGCAAGCAAAACATAACTACTAGCTTGGATTGTACAACAACCTCATATTAATTTTAAAAAGAACTAAGCTCGGAGCAAGGAGAAAAATGGCTTACAACAGCTTCAAATGCAGCACGATTTTCCTCATTACGAGGGAATCCATCAATGAGAAATTTGCTGTTACCACTTT
This sequence comes from Momordica charantia, assembly GCF_001995035.1. Next base: position 643,354 of record NW_019104531.1, read on the forward strand.
GCTCCATTGCTCGTTGAAGAAGCTTTATGGTGACCTCTGAAGGAACAATCTTCCCTTCTTTAATCATGTTTTGAATCATTGTGCTACAAAAATAAAATGGTAGGATCAGCAGATAAATAGATAACCTGTCAGTGTCGATGATAATGTATAGTTTTCTTAAAAAGAAAACAAAGCATAAGATTTAGAAGATAATATATGGAAAGGCAAGCATTCACATTTAGAAAAAAAAAAAACCAGTACTGGAAGAAAGAAAACTGAATTATTAACTTAGATGTAAACCCTCAAGGACAAATGCCCAACTCCTTCCAAATCCAAATATAATGCAGGGATGTTAAAAGACTATTAACTCAAAAAATAATCCAAAAATTTTTAACCACAAATGATATGCTAGAGAAGATGCCAAAAAGGAGACTTGTTCAATTTTAGGTATTAATACCACAATAATCCAGATAGTGCTAGACATATTGCAAAAACAGCAATCACTTTTTTCTACATAAATCTTTCAGGTTATAAAATTAAGTAGTATAGGGTTAAGATTCAATTTATAGTAGTCTATTCAATTCTAGGTAGTACGACTCAATAATATGCTGCTGACATCTAGCACAAATAGGAATTCATAAGAAATTCAAAATTTCCTTAAGTTTAGAAATGAGACAGATAGAAGCCATGGAATTCTCAAACTTTGGCAACTATGCATAAATAAACAAATAAATAAAGATTCAATGAAAAGCCTATTCAAGTCTTGGCAACATATGTACGAGTACATGATTCATACCCATTCTCTGAACCAGATTTGATCTCTGCCCGGAGAAGATCGCCAGCACTAAGATGAGAGTACCCAAAGTGTTCGATAATATTTGCACATTGAGTACCCTTGCCACTACCTGGCCCACCTGGTTATTAGAAAAACCAACTACCACTCAGTACCCAAAACAAAATTTAGCATAAATAAAATAAAGGAACTTGGAAATAAGAACCTATGAACTCATTTAATATTTGAAATATCATAACTTGACTCATGAAGAGTATACTCACCCAAAACAAAGACAACTGTAGGCTTCTTCTCAGCTAAGCTTCCATTAGTTTCCTGTAACTGCATTTTAACCATATACAAAATTGTTTAAAATTTAGATCAGAACAAGATGTACTAAAATCTCAGAGTCAAATAATTTATTAAAGAATTAAGCAAAAATAACATCCCCACATAACTTGTGTCCAAAAAAATAATAAAATGGAGATTCTTATCTTTCAATTGACATCAATTTCCTCAATATATAATTAAAAACATAGTCCAATTATACCTTGATTGGAGCAGCATCAACGACAGTCCCCATTATACTGACTTAGAAATGAACTCACTATCTACATAGCCAGACAAAAATATGTCAAAACCAGGTTTCAGCACTCAAACAAGGAGGAGAGAGCTGGAAAGATAATAGCGTGATATGATTTTCATGCTATAAAAGTAAAAGATAAGTCGGAAGAACATTAGGCTGGATTTATAAAATGTTAAACCTGAACGTGATGCAATCATATTTCCTTAATCTATATATTCTCTAAACTCTCGGAACATAGGAAAAAAAATAAACTGAAATCTTCGAAATTTTAATATGACTATCAACTTTCATCGAATTTTTGCAGATCCAATATGCATGACCTTGGCTATCCATTCGGACAAAGAAAAACTCGGGAAAATACAGTAGTAGACTTCAGGATCTGGAAGGAAATAAAAGCATGCACTGTCGCACAACATTCATAAGGATATAGTACCGTCAATGAAGATAAGAAAAAGAACAAAGAACAACATCGTAATAGTTTAGAGAACGAAATGCAATCCAATAATTAAAGACTTGGCCATTCATTGTTAAATTTCCATTCATTGCCTGCCAGAAAAATGGCGGCAAAACTTTTCAAAGCCAGATCTAAGCGAGTTAACCCGAAACGAACTAGTATCCGAAGAGAAAACAGAGGAAAACCCTGAGGAGCTAAAATTTCTGTATCCTCCACTCGATTTCAGGGAAAATACAGTTGGATCGAAGCGGAAACAGGTTACGAGAAATAAAAGCGGAAAGTGGATGGCAATGCAGAGATCAGAGAAGAAGAAATGCAATTAAAGCGAACAGTATGGAAAATTGAAGAGATCAAGATTCTTACAGTTGAAAGGAGAGCGCGCGCGGGAGCGAGAGAGGGAGAGATCCGAGGAGGAGGGAAAACGCGGAAGTAAGCGGACGCGGTGGTGGCTCGTTAAATAGAGACTCGATTGACCGTAGGAATGGCAACGTAAGTGGTGCCTTAAAATGAGCGTTACGGTCGGTGGGGGGCATTCATGTGATTTCCTCTCTTTTTTTTTTCTTTTATATATATATAATTTTTTAGAGGTCGCGTAATCGCAACGGCTACGGCCTTCTTTCCATTTTCTCCGTTGGTTCTTTGAGTAAATTCTAAGGGGGCCACCGTTTGGATTTGGATCGCATTAAATATATTTTTCTATTTAATAAGAAACGAAACATCAAACTAAAATTTGAGAAGACCAACTGAAATTACATTAAATCATAAATGTGCTGCTTCAAGCAGCAGCAGGAACAAAGAAGAGAGAGAGAGAGAGAAAAAAAAATTAACAAATTTATTTGGTTTGATTTAATAATTTAATAAATTTATTTGGTTTGATTTAAGATTAAAGTTACCTTACCTTGAATTTGATTCCTTTGAAAAAAAATAGTTGACCTAACAGAAATTATATACTCCCTCGGAATAAGTAAATCCACCCTCCAAAACGAGCATAACTCAGCGCAATTGGCATATACCTCAAATCAAGAGGTTGTGAGTTCGAATCACCTCCCCAATATATTGTACTAAAAAAATTCTACTCATGAAAGAGAAGGTCATCATTTTATTTTACTTAATAAGTGGTCAAATTTAATTATTATTGTTATTTGTTTTATCATTATATGACCTTACTTTAAAGATGTGTATTAATATACTAATATGTACATGTAGTGAAGTCACACAAATTTATTGAAGTGTGGTGGTGAGGGAAGCCATTAATAATATAATAACAATAATAATTAAATTGATTTCTTTTTCTTTTTAAAGTTTAACCATTAAAATAATTATTTTAAGAGTTTGTAGACTAAAATTCAATAATATTGAAGTTCATAATTCAAACTAAATTTAATAACCTTTATAGAATTTGATTGAATGGGTAACAAATTCTCATGAATCAATAATTACACTTTTGCCTTAATTTTAAGTTGCTTGTCAACCTTGCTTAACTTGTTAGAATGCGCATCTGTCTCGATGGTAGATGTTTAAATTTATATCCCTACATTGTTGAACTCTTGATATACAAAAATAAATAAATAAAAATAAAAATGTTCGACCCACCTCTAACCTTAAAAATAAAAGCAAAATAATAATAATAATAATAATAATTAAACCATTGACCTTACATATATCTAATTTAACCGTGGTTATAGTTAATCGTTTGATCGTAGTCAATCAAATTAATTATTTGTCATGTTAGAGTACTTCATCCAAATTTGATTTAATAGAGTATCTCGTGGACATTCCATCAACCAATATACATAGCACTAAGGTAGTTCAAAATATTTTAAATAAATTTAATAAATACGTTTTAAAAAAATATATATGACAAAGAAAGTAGACAAAAAATGGGGGTTTCTTCTATTAAAAAAAGAATAGTCAAACAATAATGTGACAATATATTTATTTACATAAAAAAAAAGGAAAAAAATAAAGTCTAGCGAGACATGGTTAATAGTTTAAAATAAATTTAAGGGCTTATACTTATATTATTTATAATGAAAATAATTTCAATTGAACTCACTTGTAATATTAAGAGATAAAATATAAATATAATAATGAAATATATTATTTTCAAAATAATAATAACACACCCAACAAGAGGGCATATATTTCCAATTAAAATATTATGAGTTAAAATCTACTAAAAAAAATTTAATACATATATATTTTATAAATTAAGTTCGAAACTTTGTCGTGAAATTAGAGAAAAAAAATTTATTTTTTTTAGTAATTATATTCACTATTTTATTAAATTTTTAATTATTTTGTCAAATTTCCAGGATAATCTAAAGTCAATGCACAACTTACTTATGTGGCTCAATATCTCCTCTCGAAGAGCGCCTCTCTTCCTCCGCAGTTTTTCCTCCTCCGATCTCTCTCTCCCGCGCGCGCGCTCTCTCTCTTCGACGGTAAGAATTTTAATCTCTTGTTTTCTCATCAGAATAGCGTTAATTGCATTACTTATTGTTTGATTCTGCATTTGCCTTCAAGTTTTCGTTTGAATTAGTCGCATCTTTCTGTCAATTTACCTGGTTTTGCTGTTTCTGATTGGATCCAAGCATGCGTCGCGCCATATTTGCCATCTGGATTCCTGAAAACGAGTGTAGAATAGAGAAAATTGAAATCCTGATTCTCTTCTTCTCTGTTATTCTTTTGCCATAAGTTCGATTGGCTTAGGAAAATTTCCACCACCATTTTTTCTGGCAATCGAACTATTGAGACTAAAGAATGAATTTCCGAGTATCCAGTTCCCGGTTTGCATCTCCTATGGCCTACGACGATGATTCTTTTCTGTCAAATAGAGATTTTTTCTTTCGACCATCTTTCGATCCTTAATACGATATATAAGGACCGCTACTACAAATAGTACTACACCCTTGATCGTGAAATATCGATTGCTTGTTGAACCCTGTGAATTTCGATCCTTAATACGATATATAAGGACCGCTACTACAAATAGTACTACACCCTTGATCGTGAAATATCGATTGCTTGTTGAACCCTGTGAATTGCGTGAAAGTAGGATACTCCAAATTCGGGAGTCTAAGAGTTTTATAAAACGTTCTTGATGGAAAAAAATGTGAATGAAAGATCCCAAATTGGGTCCACCTTATTTTCTTCATTGGCAATACCATCATCATTGTGAATATTGTGCGACATTGTCTGTTTAATTCGAGATTCTGAATTACGATCTTGTATTCCCCTATGCCGATAGTTCACTTTAAAATCAGTGTCATGGGAACTATCGTTGACGCTATAGACAATGTAAACTTTGATTAGGTTTTTGCTTGTTCTGTTTGAGGAAATTGGTGTCTATGAAGGGATCAGAATCTCCATTTTATGATTTTTCTTTAAAGACAAGTTTCGTGGGGATTTTTGATCATTAACTATTTATCGGCTTCACTTCCTTCATGAATGAACTATTTGGCCCCTGAAATTTTGCGTCCATGTTTTCCCAAAAATTTTATATATGGTTAAAACTCAATTTATGCAATCACAGGAAACTAATGGAAGCTGAGTTGAGAAGAAGTACAAGGTTAAAATTGTGGATTAGGATGGTTTAGAATTTGGACTAGTGAACAGATATCCAAGCCGAGAAGTTTAACATATGGAAAATCTCCGTTCAGTTAGTAGCCCTAGAAGAACACTCAGTCTATCAAAGAAACGAACTGCTTCAGTCTTCTTCTCGTACCGAGATGACAAAGCTCCTGGGTTCGGGTTATCGGGAGACCATGGCCCCAAACCTTCAGAAGTTTACGGGTTTGTAGGTTCCATCTCGACAGTGGTTGCTACAGGTTCGTTTCATGTATATGCCTGTTAAATTACCATGCATGTTTGCTTCGGGTTAGGGAGCTTTGATTGTTCACAGTTTTAATAATGGAATGTTGTAAAAACTGTTGGGTTTCAATTAATTACAGAACAATATTGGAATGGGGAATATTTTAAGTTTCAATTATTGCCTCCGAAGAATTATTTGAGCCTAAACTTCTGAGTTTCTGAATGAACAGTCGTATTCTTGATATGGGCATATGTTCCAGACTCGTGGCTGCATTCCGTTGGAATCTTTTACTATCCTAGCAGGTCAGTAATATCCCGATCCATTTGCATTCTCGTTTCATTGAGAAGTATCCTATGAGCATGGAGGATTGAGAAATCATCAATTCTCGRTTAAATTTAAACTGCTTCGATGCCTAAGTACAATATTTTGCCTTCTTGGTGAATCTCTCCATTTCACATATAGATTTTTCTAAGCGTGAAATTCAGTTAATAGATAGAATAGAATATTTATCAATTGGATTAGCTCTTCAATCAATTTTTTAAATCCCCTCAATTCATATCCTAGTACTGGGAATAGTATAATGTTATTCTTTGTGTGCCACGTTAGCATTATTTGAGAATAGTGTAGTATTCACCAATATTAAAGAATTATTTCAGAAGAGAAGTTGTAGGGTGAACAAAGGGGTAGTACTCCGGTAGTATTAGAAAATTTTCCTCCCTGTACTCATAGTATACATTCCACCTATAGGTTTTTTCAAAGAACAATCTTGTGAAATTCAATCGCCTCTAATGCACCAACCTGCGACAGACTCCACAAAGATCATAAATTTCTCTTCAAAATTCCTTTCAGACATGGTAAGAGGGAGGGCATAGGCCACCAAAATCTAGCATATAGAATTGTGTGGTAGGCTCCCCGGATTGAGATGGAGAACTCACAGATCACTTCACTAACAGCCACCATATTTTCATCCCACATCACAAAAATGCTATTTTTCTTGGGAATATCTTTACAACTTTTGTCCACATCGATTTTCTGTGAACTTGTATAATATATACTGTGAAGTCCTTCATTTTGTGTTTTGATTTCGAGTATTGTGTGAGCATATTATGTAAATAAAAGTATTTAGRTGGAAAATTAGAAGAAACACGTGTCCTATTTTGGGGGAATTAACAAATTCATTCCTATTTCTGCGCAGGTACTGGGCAGTGGCGGTGCCAGCCTATGTCATGGTTTCTATAGCATTAGCCTTGGTGTTCTACATTGGTCTCAACTTTTTGTCCACCCCACCGCCAACTTCCTTCAATGTGATGTTTGGTAAACTCAGTTTTCAATACCCTTTGAATAATAATCCAGAGTTTAATTTAATGAAATTGAAAATTTAAGTACTTGATGCATTACTCCTCGGCATTAAATTTGATAAGAAAAAAAAGGATTCCGTCAATCAGTGGAACATCTTTCACCATGTTTGTGACTTTATGTTTCTTCAGTCTTGTTTGATTTCAAACTTCCTGAAATTATGTTTTTATTTTCTACAGACGAATTCAGTAAAGAGCCATCCATCTCTGTTTTGTCAGAGGAAGAAGACCGGCCCATTGAACCGATATCTGATATTGCCATTAACAGAATCAACGACCTTATGTTCAATAATAAGTAATGTGTACCTAATTCTTGTGATGTTGTTGTCTCTTTAAAGAAAATCCGTCAGGATATGCTGAGAAAAAGAACAATGGAGTTGCAGATAAATACTTTAAATTACAAGATCGCTGTCCATGCTATTTCCTTGATAGATAAACACAGCGAGGAGGTGGGTATGGCCGTTAGGACTTCTCGACGAGAATGTGAATACTCCAAGAGGATGTCCATTGTCATGTATGATGAGCAGCATTGGCTTCTTCTAACGCCCATTCTTCAACACGATGGGAAATCCCATCTAATTCGAGATTCTGGTTTCACCATCAGAGTGCAGACTTTGGGTTGCAATGGGGCCAGAAGTTCCCGTCGAGGTCACGCTTCCTCTGTTGCCTGTTGTTCTTTGATCCGAGTCATCTGAGAAACCAGCATTTCATGTACTCTTTCTTTCAACTGCAAAGATGGCAAGTAATTAGGAAAATTTATATTAGAACCGTCGGGAAATTGGCTATTAGATTGAGGTATGTTATTAAACTAATGAGTAGAATAAGAATCTTAGCATCATAGAAACTTTAGAACTCTTATTGCGCTAATAATTTACGAGGGTAAGCAGAAAGAAAAAAACAGCAAGTCAATCTGACAATAAAGCTACATCAATTACCTCGCTGAGGCCTACATCATTCTTAACCGATACCAGCAAGGCTCCCTCGGGTCCAGATCGCCTGTACCTTTTCAGTTCAATATCGTCACGATCACAGTTTTCTGTGCTGAAGATTACAGGAGACTGTTTCAGCAGATCACATTTGGAGACAACATTGAGCCACAGATGGTCGCCATATCTCTCCTTCATTTCCCTATAGATGGCCAACTGTAGAATATGGGCACAGTGCATATTAGGGTGAAAAAGAAAACTAAAAAAGTCGACATATTTGACGAACCTACTGTAATATTAGTTCAGTTCTATACAATTTCAATACCCAAGAAAAAAAAGGTCGGTTAAACTCCACAAGCACACCGTTTTCATCCGAACCCCTAATTTCCTCACAAGTATTGTATTAGTGATCATTGGATGGTTCCCAAAGAACACAATAATTTAGCCACAAATCTGTTCAAGTCAGCCTAAAACCTAGAATTTATGTGTGATAATGGAGTATCAGATTTTTTAACATTTGCATTTACAGATTAGTTCAACCATCAAATCAAATTGCACTAATATTGTGCCATTTAGGTCATTATTGATACTGAATTTCAAAATGAGGAAAAGCATAGTGATACCTGATCGGAAGGTGAAGTGCCACATTCTCCAGAGAGATCATGAACAAATAGCACTGCCGTTGGAAGATGTGACAAGACAGCAAGTGTCAACTTCTCCAAATTGTTTCTGTCCTCTGCAGATTCAGAGGAAAGGATGTTAAACCAAAGTCTAGCGTGTGTCAAAGTAGGGTATTTAATTTTCGCCCAAGTATCTACAAATTCAAAATCCACCCGTGGGGTGAATGGATATTTCAATAATATCACAAAAAATAGACAAATATAAAAAATATCACCAACATGGACATAATATTAATATTGATAATTTTCAACTTAGTTAAAAGGGTGAAATGTTTATTTGTTAATTTAAATATTTTATTATTAATATTTATTTTTATACATATTTTTAAAATACACACCGACATCAACTTATATTTTCATCAACATTTTAATAAAATTGAGATCTCGATATTTCTATTGATATCAACATTTAAAATTCTATGTCTATTAAAAACCATACGAGGAATAGAAAAACAAGAAGCACGCAACTTTTGATACAGTACATMACGATTTGACATCGAAATGCCTTTAACAATAAAATTAATAAAATGCCTTACTTTTGTTAACGGAAAGGCTTGACATGGATATTGACAGATAATTATTCTCTTAAAAGAGCTCTATATTTTCATTGTTGTCGACATAACTCATTTTAAGCCATAGAAGAGGTGACACTGCACAGGATTTTTATATCATAGCTTTAATTAAAAAAAAAAACAGTGAAATTTATGGTTCTCTGAAAGAAAATAAACAAAGCCTTAAATGTGATTACCATCAGATCTTTTCAGAAGGCCAGGAGTATCTGTTACCTGCAATCAGATTTGCAGATGTGGATAAATTGAGTGGAGAGAAGAAAAGAAGAAAAAAAGTCATCCACATATTCTAGGGACAAATATCACCTGAAAATGCTGGTAGTTTAGAACTATATGACCCATCAGTATTCCTCGTGTTGTGAATGGGTAGTTACAAATCTGGGAAACAATGGGAGTAAAAAAGGTACATCAAGATTCAGGATCTTTATTCTTTTCAGTTCTATCTTTGTAAGATCACCTAAGTAGAACATAATGGTAAATACGTACACACCTCAGGCTTCCCAGTAGAGAGAATTCGAACCAAAGACGACTTCCCGACATTAGGGGCTCCAACAAGGCAGAGGGTTGGTTTATCCAAGTCTACAACTGGCATTGCCCGTAAAGTCTGATGAATAGCATATCAAATATCATTACTAATTACTGTAGGTTCCAAATGTTAAGAAATTAAGCTTGTTGGATCCAAAATGTATAATAAAAAATCGAACATGTCATTACACACAAATTGTAATGGCCAAGCGACATTGATTAGAAGGGAAGATATTAAAGAACTGCACCTCTAGGCATCGACAAATCGGAATTTCAATGAAATCATAATTCAAGGGGGGAGGTAAGGAATTGCATCTACGATATCGCTTCATAAATATAATATGCAGTTAGTCATTGCAGAAAATGAATACCTTTGCAATATGCAACAGATCATCAACAGCTTTTGCTTGATGAATATAGACTTCTTCCACCTTTTTCATACCCTGCAGTTAAAGTACATTATGGCAAATGATTTCGCAATATTTCAGTAGAACGCTGATTCATTATGGAGAGAACTGACCGCACTAAGTCTTTCCTCAGCCTCCCGCTTTGATGTGGACTGCAAACAAAATTAGAAATACCATCCAGATTAAATTTCAATTAATTATGAACTTTTTTTTTTTGGGGCGGCGGCGGCGTGGGCGGCAATTCGAAAATCTCCTCCCAATCCTTCTTTTCCTCCCTTAAGTCGCTCCTTTTAATTTCAAGCAAAATTCTCCAAAGAATCATTCTTACCACATCTAACCATAAGATTTTTAAATGACAAGGCCAAATTTACCAAATGACAGTATATCTCATATGCTTAGAAGTAGTGAAATTGCACCTACGACATCTGTATATTATGAAATTTAACCAAGGAAAATTAAGAAGAAAGTAATTACCAGCAATTGACTACAAAAAAAAAAATACAACTTATAGAATCCTAACCTTCGCACAGAGAGAAGCATGCTCCTTCCCTACAGATACCACTTTCTTTCTTAAAGCATCAACCTTTCTCAAGACCTGTTAAATGTTAAATGTAGAAACAGTAATGAAAGATTGATCTGTTATAAGAATATTTGCACAACCAGATTATGTCATAGAATCATATGTAAATTTCAACAGATAATAAATTTCTGCAACATGGCTCAGAATAATAATTCTCTGCAAAAAAACTATAAAGAAAAACATATTAAATTGCCATTCTGAAAATGGATCTAATATCTTCCAAAATTTAAATCTATTACCACAAGAGCATCATACGCGAATACTTAAGAGGCCTTACAACAAGTTAACTCAGTGATTTCAGTTAATAGAAGATTAGCAAGTTGGAAGAGAACTAATTACTGAAGGACAAACCATTAACATCTATGATGCAAAAAGGTAAATAGTGCTGCTTCATGGTATACCTCTTCRTACATTCCATCTCCAAGCGTCAACTCGATGAGAGAGCATTCATAAGGGTGAAGATATTCTTTCTTTGGAAACTCTTCCAGGTACGTTCTTAAGGGAATTGCTAATTCCTATCAAAGGAAACAAGATGTCATGATATTAGCTTTTACAATATTTCATTTAAAATTACAGAGCACCAGTATAATTATTAGGATAAAAAATTTTGACTGATATTTGGATGAGAACAAACTTTCATCAGTGTATCAAGCTGTTTGGCACCCCTATTTCTCTCTCTCTTTGCAATATTAGCTATACCTGAAGATGGATTTAAAAAAGTCAACATAAGCAGAAGGTTCTTTGAATCCACTTTCCCAAAAATCAGCTCCCAAGACCAGCCTTGCTAGTGTAAACACATAAACAAAACCACATGCTACTAAAAATACCCTTTGTAGGGCTAACCCTCTTCGCCTTCTTTAGTGCAGAGTAGAAGATATCAAGAGATGGCATCACCATCGGCAGCTTCTGAAATGCACCCACGCTCTCAAGATTCTTTGATGGTTTTTCTTTTTCCTGAAGCCAAGACATGAAACAGCAGCTTACTCTGTCAACTAGAATTGAACTAAAAGATAACAGGGAAGAGCTAAACATAAATTTGGCTCCTCCATGTGAAGAAATGTGTATGACACGCTAATATGAAAAAACCATGTGAAACAAATGAAATCTTGAGCTTTCTAATTTCTAATCAACAAAATCAATTTTATTTTAAGGTGAATCCTGAAAAAGATGCAGAAATATTGTTTTTCTCTTATCTTGTTATCTAACTACAGAGTGAAATCAAATAAACTCAGAGTTTTTACATTTTCTTTTTATTTTATAGGAAACACATTTCACTAATATCAAATTAAGATGTACAACGGCACAACTCCCCAACTAAAACAGATGAAACTACAGAACCACATACCTTCGCCTCATTTTCATCTTTTGTTTCAGTTTTCGGTATATAACTACCATTGACAACGTTATATGTTTCAGTTTGAACCGATCTACAGAAGCATTGATTTGGATAAATCCTGTAACTCTTTATCACATGCATACCTACATAAGAAGACAAATAGTAACTATCATAAATCAGCCAGAAAAAGCACAAAGAGGTATCAAACATCTAAAGTAAAAAATGAGTAGGAGAATATAATGAAATGAAGTCAAAACAGAGAATACATCGGAAGTATGATTAAAGAAAAAGTACTAAACTCCAGTGTTCTAATTTTCAAATGAACACAACGACATTTTCTATATTATTATTACTAGTTCTTCATCCACTGGCTGCAAAATTGACTTCAAAAGGAAGCGATAAAACAAACTGGAACGAAAACCAAACTATTCGAGAAGCTAAGAAATGGCGGTAATTGAGCAAAGCCGCGTCCAACAACTCCAATTTCAACGATATAGTAGCAGTTAACAAAAGCGATGAAGAAAAGACCGAAATTCATTTTCCTCCTAAACAATATAAGCAAGAAACGGAGAGCGAAAATGGAGTCAGAACCGTAGGAAACTTTGAAGCTTCCGATGATCAGGCGTTTGGCCGGAGGGCTCTGCCAGAGCTGGAAGACGCTGCCGCAAGCGCCATTCATCCCGTCGAAGCTTCTTCAGTTACGTCCGTGGCGCCATGAGAGAGGATTGAGCAGAAGACAATATCCTGGCTTTGAAGTGGCGACGCTTTAACTCAGTCACTGCCTCGTTTAGAAGGGGCAGTGCCCGCGGGTATTCTAATTTATACAAATTAGGTTAAAATATAATTTTGATTATTTGGACTTTAAAATTTTTTAAAGCTTTATCATAGCAACCTTAAACATTAATTATTTTAGTTTGAATTATAATTATAAATTTAGTTCCTAAATTTTTTTATTTTGTATATTATGTTTCTCCATTTTAAAATTTTGATAGTGAAAATTATTTTTTTTTCTTTTGAAAATAATTAAATTCAAATTTAAAATTTATTGCAACTTAAGGAACCAAAGTAATTTAAATTTTAAAATCTAGAAGCCARATAATAAATGAGGTTTAAGAAGAAAAAAATGGAGTTTTTCTTATCTGAGTTAAAATTCGACTTTTTAATATTTTCGATTAACAGAAAAATAAAGAAGTTCAYTTATTATTATTTTTTTAAGGCAGAAAGAAGTTAAAACTTAGATGATATTTTAATCTATAAATTATCCCAACATATGTAATACCAATGTTGTATATATATATTTTATAAAATGTAGCATGTTAATAGAAAATTGAATACCATTTCAATCATCATTAAAATCTCTTCAATCCATAAGTCACTAATCAATTAATCAACAAAATCTTGGGTTAGTAAATAGTTTGTTTTATTATATTATAAATACATCAATCATCAATTAATGTAATGTGTGAGAAATCCTACAACTTTCTTGCATGTATAATTGATTTTAGTTCAATAAGAATTTGAGCATCATTCTTTCACAGATTCCTATTATTTGAATAATGCTTGAATTGATATCCTATGACAGAATCTTAAAAATAAAAATACAGAAGTGAACATAAATATAATTTTTTTATAAAATAAAAACCAAACATTATAACTATAAATTCATTCTATGATCCAAGAGCAATATTAAATAAATAAAWAAAAAAGTATAGGAAGCTGGCCATAAAAAACATGCTGCAACCACAAATAAAGAATGCATAACACCAAATATTGCAAGGCAAATAAAAATATATAAGAGATATATATATATATTACATGGGGAATGCAAGATCAACACACAGCCATCATGCAAAATATCCCTTTGTCCATGGTTACATCATCATAATAAAATGACTACAAATTCAGCTGTATCATACAAGGTGTAATCGCTCCCTGATATATCGACCTCAACGTGCCCACGACACCGAGTCGATCTCGTCCCTGGCTGCCTTGTAGAGCTCAAGCCTCTTTGAACATTGCTGCCTTCTCTCCATCAGTGCAGGGTCCTCATCCAGTAATTGTGAAAGCTGCTTGGCCTGATATATCACATTCAAAAACAATAAATGTGATCTCTTAGACTACTACCATCAAAACCTGGGGTCAAGCCCTAAGACGGAAACTTAATAACTTAAAATCATATCTTCGAACATCAGGTATAGTGCAAAGGGCGAGACCCTTAATATCCCGATACACAAAAACATTGCTACTGAGGTAGATCTCAATCCGACAAATGTCAATCTGAGCATAGCTCTAAGTTAAAGCAACAACACTATACTCATGTTAAAGCATTAATAACATCTATTCTTAGGATGGAGATTCAAATCTCACTTTCACAATTGTAATGCTATATTATTTTTTTTTTTTATAAAAAATTACCAGGTCATCTAGGAAAAATGACGAGAAAAATGGAAGTTTCTTAATTAAAGTCGAGAAAAWTTTTTACCTCTTTCTTCCCTAATAGGGTGTAAAAATGATTTAGCAACGATTGCTTAGCTTCCTTGACTTGGCAATAAACCACGGCCTTGGGGATAGTATTCCTCAGAGTGTCTGATACCATTCCTACATAAGAGGACACATTTGATCCAATCCTCCTAAAATGACCCTCTGTGTATCGATCCGTTGTCGGGGCAGCAGCCGGGCCCCCAGCTTTCTCAATCTCCTGAGGAAGTCTTCGAAAGAAATCCACTGTCAAGTAGGAGGATTCCATGTCAACAAGTCGAATCACCGTCTTCTTACTCTCTTCGCGAAATCTTTCCAGGGCCTCACCAGAAGCGGCAGCTATCTCAGCTTGTAAAGTGGGAAAGCGCTTTAATTCCTGATGTTCCAAACCAAATCATAACAATTTTAAAACAATATATTATATCGTTCATTACAATTTCTCCCAAGGAAAACCACCATCAGCCAGTATTATTTACCTGTGTTTCTCCAATAGACTTCCTCACAAGTTCTTTCAAAACAAAGTGAACCTAAAGGAAAATTTCATATGTTAGTAGAGGCACTAATAAATTACTAGTACGAAAAGACTAATAATGACCCAAATAGATGAGAAGCTATGGAGTGACATACAGCATCCACAGAAGCTTCAGCTGGCCCCCTGAAATAATTCAGTGCTCCCTCAATTAGTCGTCGGTAACCCTGCTCTGGGGCGATCAAGTGAGGTTGATAACCGTCTGCCTCTGATACAACTTTCCTCACATTCTGCATGGAAAGATGCCGATCAAAAGGAAGCTTTCTCAAAGCAGCAGGAAGCTGGTGGTCAAAAACCCCGTATATACGATCACCTCCCGGTCGCCTGGAAAAATGATATACGTTATTAAAGCTAGATCTCTATCGCCTCTAAGGAAGAGAGTCTTGTGATTTGATCACAAAGATAGTCAGAAGAAGAAAAATCACAAAGAACTGAGGACACAAATTTTACAAAATACTTTACCCTCCTTCCAAATGCTCCTTAAAAATCCGATCAAAAGCACGGCAAAGTTCCAAAATAGTATACAATTGAGCCTGAGATAAAATAGGTAAGTAAAAATGTAGTGTAAAGGCAAAACATTTAACAGTCTATAACAAGAGCAATAAGTTTCTCACCCCAGCATCAACAGCAATAGGCCGACCAAGATGGTCCATCTCAGATTCAAGTTCATCGATGCTTTTGTTAATCAAAGAAGTAATACTTGGTATGCGAGCTCTTATAACTGACTCCAAGTGCTAAAAGGACAAGAATGCACCATAAAAAAAATTACCTTTTTGAGCAAATCAGAAACCACACTGGAAGGCGATAAAATTGAAACTTGAAACCAAACCTTTGATAGGAGTTTTGCAAGATATTCTGAACCCATTTTATTAGACAAGTGTCCATAGTCAGGACTAGTTGCAAAGTACTCACGCTCCTTACGCCTAGCAATAATCATATCTACATTTTTGTTTATGTCAGCTTGAGATCGGTTCACTATGCCAACCCATGGGTGTTGTAGTCGATATGATCTTCCTTCTAAAACCTTAAGAATAAAATTAACATGTATGTTTCAATTCCTCCTTCAAAACATTTAAAACATTGAAGAATGTAGAGGGTACTCATCATAAATTCATATCCCGCTGCTAAAAGTTCGCCTATCAAGGCTTAAAACTAATCAACAGAACAATGACTTACATCCAAAGCATTAGTTCCTTTGTCCATCAAATCAAGCTTTGTCAACACCCCAAAAGTTCGTTCCCCTACTCAATTGCACAAAAACCATAATCACAAGTTTGGAAAGCTACAAAATTTATAGTTTCAATGTGTAAATATATATGTAAAGAAAAGGAGAGAAGAAAATAAAGGGAGCTACAAGTAGATCATACCAGTCGCGTCCACTTCTCTGGCAAGTTTTATAGCATCAGAAGTTGCTATGTCTTGATTGGCAGGAGATATTGCCAGAATTATGCAATTAGGCTGTAAAAAATAGGCACAAAATAAATATCACATAAAATATAATATAGTACACTGTATATTTACAAGTAAAGCAGAAAAAGAACACAAAGAAATATATATTCAAATCAATATGGAGTGCGAGGAGCAGGATAACTCGATTACACAAACTGCTTTAATACAAGTTATGAACATATGAAAAAGTGAGCACCATTGTTCATAATAGCATTTATGACATGTTTATAAAGGTAAACAGAAACAATGAAAGTTCGAGTACCATAACTTGAGTACCCATACATCCTTGTCTGATGCAAGGCTTGAGTACTCATCACACAATAATTATAACTGAAAAGGAATATATAATCTCATTACCTTCTCAACGTAAGTTCGAACCATGGCCTCAATGTCTTGAACAATACTTTCAGGTTGTCCCTCTAAATATATATTTTTTTAATTGCATCAGTTAATAAGAATACACAAATCATGTTGAATCAAAATATTCATCAGTAAAACATATCAACATACCTACTGCGACTTTTGTCAAACCAGGTAAATCAATAAGAGTTAGGTTGACAACTGAAAAATAAAAGAAAGAAAGAGTCAGATATTTGATATTAACGTACTAATTCAAATATAAGAGGTTGGTACAAAATAAATATTCCTAAGATGTCAATGCTGCTATTCAAGTAAATAAACTTCCATTAGTCTTTTATTAGTCTTAACTGCCATTAATCTTTTATTAGTCTTAGTCTCCCCCTCACATGTTAGAAAAGGGCGGAATATACAATTACAGAGCTGTTAAGATTATGGTTATTCACTTCCGTATTTTGATATAACATTCATCCAACAGTACTAGATTTACTATTTTTTAGCCAAAGGATCTAGAGAGTAGGCAGAAATTAAAAAAAGAAAAAAAAAAACCAGTATTATAAAAGTAAGCAATATAGAGAGAACTGCAACAGAAGAGGAAAATAACAAGAAACCATTCGGTGGAGTGAATGTACCTTTAAGATCAAACATAGCAAATAAAGAAGCAAAATGAACAAAAAAGACCTTTACAAATGATACACTTATAAATTATGGGTAATTAGTGAAGTAGCACCAACAAATTGAACCGGAGAGGAATTGCCAAGAAATGTAATATAACCAATATTGCTCAGGCAACTACGGAATAAACAAAATCACACAGCCATGGAAATGAACCATTCAAATAATAGATGAATCAACAGACGAAAAATCACAAACCATTTGGAGAGTAAATACTAAGATGGATGGGAACTGGGGATATCTGTTTTGTCCTCCCAGTTACTCTGTCAGTCTCGTCCTGAATTTCTTTACGGACCGCAGCTGCAGTACATTACAAGAAGAGGAAATGATGAATTCAACTTGAAAATAGAATAGAAAAATAACAACGAGCTAGAACAACAAATGGGAAATTTCTTACAAAAACGGCAATTTTGAACATGTAAATCACAAGTCCGAAACTAACTATAATTTTGAACATGTAAAATAATCACTTGTCATGAACAATAATCCGAAACTAACTATCATGAAAGACAACATGGAAATGTGCAGCATACCAAAGTCCGTAAATCTCCTCTTAGGAAGGTGAAGAAACTCAGCATACTCTTGCGACCCCTCCTCTGTCTTGTGAAGCTGCAACACCAACGGCCGTCGTGTTACTATCCCTGCAATTACCAAAAAGAAACCCAGTTAAACTTTATAAATTAACTGCTAAACGATGCTACTTGAAGTAAAACCTAAAAGATCAAATGCCTCACCTGAACCTCTCGGAAGAAAATCGCGACCGACGATGCTTTCCAGAACCGAAGATTTTCCTGAACTCTGTTTTGCGGGACAAAAAACGAAACAGTCAGAAAATGAAAATGAAACGTCCATCATGAAGGTCGGTCTATACGTAAACCGAAGACTTCCTTCACTTGGAATCCCTCTTGCGCAAAGAAGTGGCTTATTCTTCCGTCTCCCAAAACCCTAGCCATATACACATACTTCCTCCACTTCGAAAGACTAAAGCCGAAGCTTCTCCCCATAGTAATTCCTCCAACGCTAACAAGAATTTGCAATACTTGCCACATAAGTAACAAAAGAAAACGAAAATGAAGAGAGATATGGAAGAAAGAAGAAGCACCTGTCCACCGACGACAGCAACAGAGGGAAGGGCTTCCCAGAGAGAAGAAAAGGCGTTGTCACCGCCGCCATAGTCGCCGAGCATAGTACACGCCCTCTGGATCCTATTCACCAGCCCAATCAAGCTCTCCATGGTTGTCATCGCTAACACCAGCCAAAAATCAACCAAACAGTCACCTCCCTCGTAAACCCTCGAATTCAAAGATACAAGAAACAAGAAGCTAGCAGAGAGGAAGCGAAAATGGAGGCTACAGAAGGAAGGAAGAGAGGCGGGCACTGTTCTGAGGAATCGAAAGGACGAGAAAATGAATTGAAGAGCTGAAGGAATGGCCTGTGCTCGCTACTTTAGCCTTGGACAGTCGTCAAAGGTCCATTGAAAGCCGCTAAAATGCGCCTTGCTTCGGACAGTTGTTGCGTGCCGTTGATTGGGCCACACTATAGCGCGCCGCGCGTGCACTCACGTGGGTTTTCAAATTTTGAATTTTGAATATCTTAAAAAAGTTCTCAGAATGTTGTAGCGGTGGGGCCCGCTGGGATGGGGAATTCTAGAGAAAGCTGACTGCGTAGGGATTGGCAATGGCGGCATAACAGCCGCTTCCACAATTTGAGATTTTTTTCTTTTGCTTAGAATGAGAATTTTTATTCTTTTATAAGTTTAGGCTCTATTTAATAAGTTCATCTATTTATTTATCTTGTGTCTAATAAATTAATTAATTAGTTATTAGGCTTAAATTTGAAAATCTATGAATGTATTAAACATATTTAGATTTTAGAGATTTAGATATAAATTTAAAATTTATAAATTTATTAAATACTTTAAAAATTCATAGGCTACGGTATAAACTTCAAAAGTTTATTGATTAAATTTATTCATTTAATTTTAACTTTTAAATAAATAGAATAGAAGGAAAGAAGCACGATTTGCTGTCAATTGGGTCTGACTTTCAATAACTATTTACTATAGTATTATTGTTTCCAAATGAGTATGCATTGTATGGAATTTATTTGAATGAACTTATGCACAAATTTTCAAAGAAAATGAAAATTTCCTTATGGCTTATATATTTAAAATGTAGATAAAATTAGAAAAACAAATCAATGTAATTAGCAATATACATAATATAATTTATCTTATAAGTTATAATCTATTATTTTTTAGTATATTTCCTTATAGAATAATTTTTAAGTTTTAATATTTAGAAAAAAAAAAAGTCTTAGTTCTTTAACTAATAATGCTTACAATAACCAGCTCGAGTTAGGCAACAATAAATTAATAACCTTTCCTATAAAGTGAAAAATTAAATCTTTATATAATGCTATATTCTAAAATGGAAAAAAAAATTGATTGTACATCAAAGTAATTAGTGCTTTGCCACCTTGAATTGCTTTTTAAGACTTAAGAAAAAAAGAAATAAATATTTGTAAGTATTTATCATTTTTTTCCAACAATAAATCCTCATAAAGGCCCTACCAGCCAAGCCGAAGAAATTGATCCAACAAATTGATCGCACCTGGAAATTTTATTAAAATCGATATCATACAACAAATAGCCATAATTCATAATAAATATAAATGCTACCAAATTACCAACCCTGAAGATATTGGCAAAAGATGGATCATGAATATAAACAACTCCTCTGAACTTTATTATGGCTATCAAATTCAGAAGCAAATGAACAATCGTGCGGCATTATAGACAGTTACATGAAATGATATTGTTATTCTGTTCTTACTAAGATCGATCAATCCTGATCGTAAACTAGTGTCGGGTATTCCGGATTCCACATGTTGTTCTTCACAAATTCCAAAATTTGCTCCTGAAAAAAAAGGAAAAAAAACCGTGAAATTTGGAGGTAAAAAGTTGGAGCTTTACTCCCTTATACACTAAGGCACTTGCAGCCCCTCCAAGGCCCAAAACCGAGAGACATCGAAGATTTGT
The DNA here is from genome assembly GCF_001995035.1 of Momordica charantia. Next base: position 663,865 of record NW_019104531.1, read on the forward strand.
GGTATTAAACACATCCGAAAATTTGAATTTGAGATCTCTAAGTCGGTACAAGCAAGAGATTCTCAGCCTTTGCCAATAGAAGCGGCCCCTTATTACACCATAACGATACTCTTGAATTACAATTTGCATTACATTATGAAAATCATATCACCAAACAAGTAAACTCCCAAGTGGCATCCTGTTCTTCAACAATAGTTTTTAACTTCTATCTTCATGGCAAAATGCAAAAAGCACGCAACACTATAGTATCTATCGTTTCCTTGTGTTGGATGTTAAGATTGGAAACTCCGACCTCAAGGAAAGGAGTTAAAAAATACTTTTACCTATGTTGGCAACAGTATTTGTATTTTTTTTTATATTAAAAAATATAGACCATGCTCAGTGAACAATTTCTTGTTCCTTTTCATTTCATTGATGAAAAGTTGGACCATTACCGTTTTTGCGAGAAATATAATTAGAAAATTTTCAAAAACTATGATATACCTTGTTAAATTTTCGGAGCTCTCGAGCATCTATGCCCCGATATCCTTCTGCAAGATCCTCTTCTATGGCTTCCATAATAACAGCGGCTGCAATTTCCTTTGTAATATCACGGATGCTACAAACATAGAGACCCTCGTGAAACTTCACACTTACTCATCTCCATAAGCGTAAAAAAATTAACATCAAATAAAGATGGCTCACCTAGAAATTGATGGGTAAATAACTCCTTTGAGGACTTCATCTTCACTCATATATGCAGCTAGGCTGTTGTTACAAATTTTTATTAAGAAGCCAACTTCCAAATGCGAAAAAATGAGAGAGCTCGCAAGTGCAAAACAAAAAAAAAAAAAAAAAAAAAAAAAAAAAAAAATTATACTCCTCATGAACATTGTACGTTTTATCATAAACATGCTTTAAACTATTAGAATATAAAATTAGACATTCAATAAGCTGTTGAAAAACCTAACACTTCATAAATCCAACCTTCTTCTGGCGTGAAACTTGGCTGATATTGCCATGTCAGCAAATGAGTTTACTTGGTTTACTTAATTCTCTACTGCCAGCAATGATAAATACCTTGTGCACACACGCCAAAAGGTAAAATGGTCTATATGTCCAATCCTAAGAGTTATCGAGAAGTCTCGAATGATTAACAATTTGGGAAGTTCTCGAATCCCAATTTCCATTTGCATTTTTCATCTCACAGAAAACAAAAATCTTCGAAGTTTGTGCATTATATCTTGGATCCATTCCTAAAACCCAGCCCCACCAGGCAGTTAGGTTCTTATAAAGTTATCAATATCGAAATTGTTAAGCAAATAAGCACACACATAGTTCTCTCTTGAACCCCTCCCCACATAGGTGGGAAATACCAAGAACATAGATGCTTGATTAAGCACAACATAATGTATAAATTGACGAGAAGCAGAGAAAGTAGGGTCAGGTTTTAAAATGAAGAAGCTAACTACTCGTTCTCAACTGAACTAGTTTCCCTCACTTAGATCCTTAATTTCCCAAAGAATGAAGCTTTTCTTCCAATACACAGGCGTCCTAGCCAGGTCCGTTGGACTGACAAATACACAAATAAGAGATACATTCTAAGGATGACAAGGTGTGTATTATAAAATTTCTCTAGCAAATTTTGATGGAAGTGGAGGTTGCTATTCCTTCCAACATCAGAAGGAGATTTGGCATCAGAACTCAGAAGTGTACGAGAAAAATAAGTTTTCATTTGAACCCTCATCCTGGGGAGTTAAGAAAAAGATCAAGCTAGACCTATCTCCAAGGTGGTGCACATAGTGTAAAAAAGATTGAAAAGATGTTAATCGTTTGTTTTTAACAAAATCCTTTTTCCCATGGACTTTGGCAGAAGTAATCTATTGAAATACAATTCCTTGAAGATATTCGTACTGAATTTGTCTCGTGGTCATCATTTTTTGTACTAGGCTGAAATTTTCCCGACATAAATGTTAATGGATCTAGTTAGCAACAAATTTGGTTTGAAAGAAATGGACAAATTATTTAAGGAATAAAAGACACTTTACGGAACGTTCGGATACTATCTGACTTTTGGGCCCTAGACTCTTGTATTCTAAACGAACTGTAATTACTCCCTCTATTTTATGTTTTTTTTTTAATTAGGAGCTGGAGCTTTATTCCCTTATATCCAGAGGCACCCGCACCCACCCCAAGGCGTATGCCAATTTAAGCATGCTCTTTTAACTCCCTTCTTTGACTAAGTTTGGGAGCATTTCCGTGTGGATAAAACTTTTTGGTGAAACTTTTCTTCTAGAAAAAACCAATGTCTTTTTCAATCAATGAGTTCTTTCTCACTACTGCTCTTACCAAGTCCTTAAGGTTAAAGCTAACAACAAAACGTTACACTATGCTATATTGCAAAATGACCAAATTTTATCATCATAAAATTCTAGAGACTGTTCCTTCGAAATTTGCATCAACATGAAAGTATAGGAACCTTACCACTCAGCAGCAGCCTGTAGCATGCCATCGGATATGATAGGAGAGCCAGATAGAAGAGTACCGAGCCCAATACTACACAAACATTCATCCACACACATTATAAACCTCAAATATCATTAAAAACATTTCTCTTTATCACCATTACAATGCACAACTTGATAAACTAACCCTGGGAAAAGATACATGTTGTTTCCTTGGTTGCAGTGGCCAATATGACCATTCCCTGAGGAATATTTATATAAAATTTTCAGTAAGTCTTTGAAATTATATTAGAACAATTTCTAAAATACCTCGAAAGGAAAACATATTTTAATATATCAAACTCGTAGAAATTGAATAACATTAAAGGTTGTTCTCTAGCATGGAAATAATAAGAAACACATTTCATAATTTATGAACAAAAAGAAGACAGAAGAGTCATGAGAGAACGACTCACCAAATTTTAGTTACTACTAACAATAATCATTATTGTTATCACGATGAAGAAACATTATTATAATTATTATTATTGTAACTATAACTCACTAAAGTCTCTCTCCTTGATTTGTTTTCCAATTTTAAGAAAAAAATTGCACAAAGAAGAAACATATTTTCAAAATAATTTCTCAAATTATTGATGCATAATGGAAAATGGGAGGTTACTTACTGCTAAAAGTTAGTTGAAAGAAAAACACTACTCCCACCCACAGTAAATGCTGAAAGCTTAGTCATTAAATAAAGTCCAAATAAGATGCAAAACTTACTTTCCATCTCTTGGAAAAAATATAGGGATTTAAAGATGGATGTTAACTGAAACAGGATGGCAAGCTAAATATCATTTGATAGAGTCCCCCAATTTGATTTGCTAGTTTCAAGAAAATAATGCAACAAAAAATTTCCTGTATTCTTGCTAAACTTTTACTTATTTTCTAACACCTCAAGAAGAAAAAAGAAAACAGATCCTTTCGAAAAAAGAAAAAGGAAAACAGATCTGAGAATTTTAGAAACATAACTGTTCCTTGTTTTAATTGTCCTGAAAAGGAAATGAAAGCATTAAAGCATATGATACATTACATTTATTTTACGTACCAAAATCAACATCCTTGAATGGGCTTCCGCTCGCAAATATAATGTTTTCACCCAAGATTGAGAATGCTTGTTCAGGAGTGCACTCAGCTACATAAGATGGTAAAACAAGTTGCAAGGATTACCAACCAGTTGACGGGCAAGATTTGTGACCTATTAACAGGTAGAGAGATTCATAGATTGTACAACTGTACCATTTGTTGTAGGATTGGACATCGCAAAGATGGCAGGTCTTGTTGCTGTTGATTGTTTAAGAGCCTCTAATACCTAAAGACATGTTGTATAAAAAGAGTAAATTGCACAAGTTCCACGTTTGGACGATCCTTTATTATCCCTTGATACCAAAATTATACACAAGATAACCAATTCAATTATGTTTTCATTCCTTTGGAATTTGGCCTTTTCTACTTCAACTATGCTTACTTTTTCCCTTTCTTTTTTATTTTAATAATTTTATTCCCTTCCATCATTCTTAATCTCCATAGGTTTGCTTTAAGAATCTAACCCAATTTCTAATTAAGTGAAAGGTAAGAAATAAATCAAATTAGTTTTTTCTTAATCAAAACTGCTTGTGAAATCTTCAAGAAAACAAATTCTTTTCCCCCCGCCATCTCCATCCAATTTTGTAGGTACGTATGGTGTTTGAATCATAGAGATCTAACCCACAATTAGGCACAAATAACTGAAAGTACAGTCAGTTTATCATCTCCTGAAAAAAATATGTATTAAGGCAATAAAAGAGTAGTGACCAAGAATATATTTGTATCCAGAACCATGCGTAATACCTCCTTTGTGAACAATCCACCAACTGCAGACAATCCAAGAAGTACATCAGGCTTCACTTGTTGCACCTATTATTATCATTTTCAAGGAAATAACAGAAAATCAAAATATGACCCATAGTGGGATTATAGTAAAATATGATCCATATTGGGACTGTAGTATTAAAAAAATCACACATAAATAATTTAATACAACGATTTACAAGTTCAAAACATTGAAGTCTAATGTGTTAAAAGTGCATGTATACATTCATGGAACAAAAACTTTTATATCTGGGTCACTCCTTGCTGGCTCAAGTAGTCAATGAGAGCCAAAGTAAATAGTAAAGGACTCAGAGGGAATGAGTTCAAACCATGGTGGCCACCTACCTAGGATTTAATATTCTACGAGTTACCTTGTCAACCAAAATTAGTAGGGTCAGACGGTTGGCCCGTGATTAATCGAGGTGCGCGCAAGCTGGCCCGGACACACAGATTCATAAA
>NW_019104531.1:668772-683673 GCF_001995035.1 Momordica charantia
CAAGACGTCGACCGTAGAGGGTTCCAATCCAAAAATTCCAAGCCCTGGCCACCAAACACCCTTTGGAGGTAGGTATTCATTAGTGGGAATTTTTAGTTAATGAAAATCAAGCTTCTATCGAAGAAAAGATTAAACAAAACAAAAGGCCGTACAATACAACAACCCAACAAAGGAGCTAAAACACAAACTGAACTCAAGATGAAAAAAGAGGGTTCCAATCCGAAAGAATAAGGACTAAAGTATAATTTAAAAAATCCTTAGAAATAGATGCCTACAGAGGCATATTAAACCCTGCAATGGACCAAATATCCTACCAGGACCTCTCAACACCTTTGAAAATTCTTATATTCCTCTTAAGCCAAATGCTTGATAAGTCTGTGAAAAAAATAACACGTCAAAGACTACAGCCCTTGTGACAAAAAGGTGGATGAAACAGCACCTCTTCCATTATTGTATGCGTCAAATCATTAGTGCTAAATTGAAACAAACATTTACATCCAACAATGAAATTATGTTGCCTCAAAAGATTAGATTGCAGTATTTTCCTACAACTATTTGAAGTTTTTTTTTAACAAGATACGAATCCTACAACTATTAAAGTTATTCACTCAAATCCCACCTTTTTGAACAACTTCCAATTTCTAAATGTCAACGCCAAAACAAAGACATAATTACTCTATGCTCGCTATAAGCTATTCCTAAGAAGTATGGAAAGTTTACAAACCACTTCCACTAGACTTGCACCTTCCCTCAGTCCTTGACGTTTAATTTCTTTGGCCTTCCTTGCAAATGGACTTGCATCTTGATCAATGCTTTCCCGTTCCTCTGTGATCAAACCCTGGCAAAACAAGAAAACGATTAACAAATATAGGAAAAGTTTGATTCCACATCACTCAGGTGCAATTGTCATCCCAGAACAGCAAACATGATAAAACAACATCTAAGAGTATCATGGACATAATCTTAAACACGGAAGATTATTGCAACTAACCATGAAACATTCCTGCACAGGAGAACGTTTGCTGAACTCATCACACAAAAAGTATAGCTCATAAGTCTAAAATATGTTGATAAACCAAATAAAAATATATAAACGTGAGAATAATTCCCACTAGGATACATACAGTTCTACATACTAGAGATTCAACTTCATGAAATTTTGTCTCTTATAAGAAAAAGATACTTCGTGTTTTACATTATTTGCATAATAAGTCCATAATTTCAATTCTAATTCGAGTAAAATAATCAATTTGCCTAATTGGACTTAAGTTAGTTTAAAGAGATAAGCAGTAAGCACGATTAACATTTTAAGAGTAACATAACCATATGCCATTTTGCCATAATGACATAAGATAGGCATCTTAGTAAATAAGAAAACATGTATTCTTTTTAATGGAAAACAAATAAAATTAATAAACGAATTGTACAAAAAAGTTGAAGCCAAAAAAAAAAGAAGAAGAAGAAGAAAGCATGTAATGTGTATATATATAACCCCTAAACTTATTTTGATGGGATTATGATTTATTATTACCAAAAACCCACCAAGTAACCAATGCCCATCTTCCCAAACTAGAAATATTGCCTAACCTACATCATTTGATAGTCTAAAAACTCATGAGTTATTCAGTGCACTAAATAGGTAACAGGTATAACTCCAAGAGTTTTTAAACTCATGGCCAAAGGCTTTTAACCACTATGTTCAACCCTTGGTTCTTTTACAATCACGTAAAATTTAGAACATTTAGCATAATCTCATAATTCATATGAACATTGAGAATCAAAATCCAAATTTTAAAAAAATGTTGGATAAAAAAGTATAGAAGGCCATTAAAAACTTCAGGCATGTAGGCAAAAATGAACTTTCATTCTCCCCCAAAAAAATCATGAAGTCGCAAGGTTGCGAGTATAAAAGATCAAAAGCAGTTCTGTAATAAATTTACTATTAGCTTTTATAGATAAAAACTTTTAGCTTCAGAATTTTAAATATGAATAAAGATTGATCACCTGGGCATCTACCACCCAAAATTGACTTCTAGCGGCCTCAAATGCTGATTCATTGTTTCCCAACATCCTTGCCATGGTTTTCCTTGCCGCATTTAGAACCCCAATTCCTGCACTGCATCATTAAAAGAAATAAGTCGAAACTTAAGTTTTACCACACCGACTAAAAATTTTAAGTGTACTAGTGTCAATTGTTGATATGGTAAGTGAAAATTTACAACCTTCACAGAAATCGAGTCAAAAGAAGAGCAAGATTATATGGTTAAAAGTTTCATATGCTTAACAATGTAGCTTAGAATAAAGCTCAAAACTACTTTTTGTATGTTTCTCTAAAAGAAACAGATCCTGGGGACTATCAACAGTATAATCATACGAAATTATAAATTTTATCCTTCCATCTTATAATGCTGGATAACACTGCTAGGAATGCAACTACCTTCCAGCACCAGCAACAACAATTTTTTGCTTTGGAAAGTCGATCATCGGCCTTCCTTGTGCTCTCACGGCTCCTAAAAGTCCGGCAATAGCAACTCCTGCCGTTCCCTAGAGAAAATTTTACATTATATTGTTAGTGTTAGATGATCATGATCTGTGATGTTCAGCAATGAAGTGTAGCTTTTAGAACTAAAATGCCACTCTAATTTAGCCAACTTATGTTACACCATCAAACTCTACACAAAAATATATTATCATATAAACAAGGCAGTATATTCTATAGCCACCATAAAGTTTCAACAAAAATATGCATAAATTAAGAACATGCTAATCTAAAAAGCTAAAAATTCAAGAAAGAAAATCTCATACAAATCTAGATAAGTTGATATATTAGAATAGTACAAGGCATCAGGGTAAACAAAGAAATACTATAGGAAAAGAAAAGAAAGAAAGGAAACACCAAGAAGCAGAATGAGGGGACACAAAGGAAAACCTGGACGTCATCATTAAACATTCTATAGGTATTTCTGTATCGTTGCAATAACTTGAATGCCCATTTGCTTTGGAAATCTTCAAACTGTTGAACAATTGTTAAGTAGTTATTGCAATAATTTTAAAAACATAATATAAAATACGAAAAGGATAAAATCTAATTATTTGACCAAAGTAGCAATCTAGTTACTTGAACAATAACATGTGGCCAGCGAGTAAATACAGCCTCCATGAATTCGTCAACAATGGCCAAATATTCATCACCATCCAATCGGTGCTCTTGCAATCCCAAATCTACAAAAAAGAATCAATTCAAAATTCTATACCAATAAAAATCAATAGCTAAAGCATGGAAGTATGAACCCGACATTGCATTAAAAATGTTGTTGGGTGTTTAAAGATGTTATTTCATGAAAAGTTGAAAACTACACCTAACAAAAGGGTATCAAGTATTTTTTAGAGGTTTCGAGGATGATAATTCTTCATGAAAACAATATTACAATTTTTAGACATGATAGGATTGAAATAGTTGTAGTCAAACTCATTTTGAATGAACATAGTCCCCATTATGTGTAAGCTTGAGTAAATCACCTCATTGCAGTATCAGTGTCAGTATCAGGTAAATTTTATATGATGGTTAAAACATGGAACATTCATGAAGTCATGCAGCAGCTTTTTTACAGCATTTTGTGCTCATTATCCCTCAAACATGAGGCAAGTACAGGTATTTCTCTTAAATATACCAAGTAAAAAATATTTATATAGATTATAAACGATTGGCATCAAAATGCGAATTAAGTTTTGTTATTATTATTAAAAATCAAACTTTCATGACAATTTTTAAAAATGAGGATTTAGCACATTATCTGCCTAATAGTGTAGAAGCACTTACATAAGGGGTCCTTCAGCAACTTTTCATTATTGGTCCCAACATCAATCATGACTGGAAGCACCTATTGTGACATGCAAGAAGAAAGTTCCATTGCTTGTTAAGTTACAAAGAATAGCAAACAATGAAAAGGCATCTATCTAAAGACAATTAAAAAATTATAGTTTAAATAATAAACCAAACTTAAAATAATCTCAAGAAAGCTTGTTTCTTTGAATTGGAACTTTGTGGTAGGACTATGCATTCTAGGTCATTCTCAAAGAAATTAGTAATTTCTAATCTAATTCATACACCAATACTATAGTATTTTACCGAACTCTGACTACTGCACCCATTCTCAAATTACTTAGTCATTCACATTCTGGGATCCATGTGAGCAAACTTCCCCCACAAATCCATAATTAAGCTACCACCACAGAACATTTCGGATGTAAAATATCCCAAACAAAATGCACACCAAAAAAAACTGTGTATTCAGATTTTAAAATAAACATTACCAATTTTAAGAAAATATTCATGAACCAGATTTTCTTTCTTTTATTTTGTTTTCTTTCTTTAATAAGAAACAGAATTATCATGAACCAGATTTTTTTTTATATCCGTGAGTGTCCGGACCAGCTTACGCACACCTCGACTAATCTCACGGAGCAACTGCCTGACCCAACAATATTTGGTGCCGGGAAACACATAGGAATTACTAATTAATTGATTAGGTCTAATCTTGAAAGAATATAAATCTCAAACGCAAAGGGAATCCATCATAAACAACCCATAACTTGTACAGGACAATTTTTATAGTGTTTGGTAATCAAAGCAATTAACCTCGTCTATATTGTTTTTTTCCTCAACTTCTTGCCAATTAGGCATTTTATGTGATATTAATAAGGATTTCCCTCGGCATCCCAGCGTTCACCGCGTTGTGGAAAGTGAGGATCCCAAAGAAGATAAAATTTTTCGTGTGGCAGGTCTTACTTGGGAAAGTAAACACCATGGATCGTATTCAAAAGAGCTTGGTCGCTTGCTTGGGGCCACATTGGTGTGTTCTTTGTAAGCAGGATTCCGAGGATCTTGATCATATCTTATGGCAATGCCAGTATTCCCAGAGAATTTGGGGTCGGTTCTTTGAGTTGGTTGGTATTTCTCGGGCTCGTCACAGAGAGTGGGGTTCGATGGTGGAGGAAGTGCTTATGTCCTCTCCTTTCCGTGAGAAAGGGAGTTTCCTTTGGCAGGCGGGTTTCTTTAGGATCATGTGGGGGATTTGGTTGGAGAGAAACAATAGAATTTTTAGGGGGGTGGAAAGAGAGTGGGAGTCTGTCTGGGACCTCATAAGGTTTAATGTTTCCTTACGGGGGTCTGTTTCGAAATTGTTTTGTAACTATCAGTTAAGTCATATTCTTTTGGATTGGAGGCCCTTCCTTTAGTTTGGCTTCCCTCTTTAGGGCTTTGTTTTTGCATGCCCGTGTACATCCGTTTGTTTTCATTATTCTCAATGAAAAGTTTGGTTTCTTATAAAAAAATAATAATAAATAAATAAATAAGGATTACATCTCTAAGGGCCTGCCTCCAGCATGCATGAAAGAGAGAGAGTGAAATAGCATTCGAGTGGATGCCATGTTAATTACAATTAAATTCTTTACGAAATCTTATATTGCCTTGTTTAATCATTTTTTGAACATGAATAAAAGTTTCTGAACCAAATAATTAATTCCTAAACATAACTAGCTACTTGGTAATTGTGCTCAGGGAACTAAACAATAAGAAATCGAGAAGCAAGAACCTACCCTTTGAGGATTTATCCCAGCAGCAGCAACATACAAATCCAGCTTCCCAATTGCAATTCCAATCCCCTGAACTCCAAGATCTCCAAGACCTAATATTCTACTTCCATCTGTAACAACAATCATATCAACCTGCCAAAAAAAAATGTTGCATTCAATTTACTCAATAAATTGAGTTCTATTCCTAAATGTCATTACCATTTGGACTCTGTGAACAATTTGAAATGATACTATGACTTGTATGTTTTGATTATCAAAGATACATGAAGAAAACCTGGTCAGCAGGCCAATTATAAACCATAGACATCATTTCTCCACGATCGGCTGCACTGAAATACATTCCCCTTGGTCTTCTAAACAAGCCACTATAATTCTGGCAAACGAGACCTACTGTTGGCGTGTATACAATTGGTGCATACTCCTCAATGTGAGCAATCAAAACCTATTACAGTCACATTTGATACAAATCGTCAGAAAAACAACGGCATTCATTAAAGAATATGACAGTGCAAAAAAAACTATATTACAATATAAGTATAATAGATGTACGCCAAGAAGTGAAAGAATGTGAAAATTTGATATTTCTCAAGTTTTCAATAATAGTTTAAATGGTAATGGATGACCAACTTTAAAACTGAAGCATTTCAAATCAATGGTGAAGTTTATTTTGTCAACAGTAGAGGGATGCAAGATATCATCAAACGCATTTTGCAGACAATTTCATCGATTTCTTAAAATTTTGCGGTATTAATTACCTCTCCCTTGAAAAAAGCAAGGTGCATGGGATTTCTTACTCACTAGAGCAAACATAAGAAAACAGAATAACCTAATGAAAATGTATTTGATTCCATGAAAAAAACGTCACTCCCGTCAGTGAGCATAACTCAGCCCTTAGCTTCACTTGATATAACAAGAATTTGCAAGTAAAAAAAGACAAGCAATCCTCACTCACTTTATAGTACATTGTCTCATTTCTATCATGCAATCTATTTAGAATTCGCCATTTGGCCAAAGCATTTGGATCTGATGGCCCATCTCTGGCTTGCACTTCAAGCCTCTTCAAGTCAACCACTGTAAATTAATCCATCCAACCAACTTAACTACTATATATAGAGTTAGGTAATGTAGATTGAAGTCACACAGATATTATTATTTAAATTTTAAAAGAAAAAGAAGTCATGATCCAACCTTAATGCTTGGAAAGAAATATCTCAGCATGCTAGGTAGGAGTTACAAGGAAACTGTTGTCCATTTCACAAATTCAAATACAAGATAAATTTAAATAACAAGATGAAAAAGTTGAAAGCTGTATATTATATAGAAGATAAATTTTAAATAATAGCAACGAGTTCAATAAAATGTAAATTTAGATATTATCTCTAAACTCAAGAAGAAATATAGTAAATAGTTGAGGTATGTTGCTCCAGTATTGTTGAAATCAATTCAGAGCTGCCATATTGGATGTGCACCAGGGACGCCAACAAGGATAATCTTGTTCAAGAACAAAGAGAGATTTTGATAACGACCATTTTAAATTTATGAATTATTCAACAAATATAAACATAAAATTAAACAAAAATAAAAGTAAGAAACACTGGAAGAATTTGAAAAAAGTAGAACACCATTTTCATTGTTGTCATGCTAGCACATTCTCTAAAGATAATTACACAACTGAAGCCACGTGTTAAGTAAAAGGATGCCATGTACAAAGTCGTTTCCAAAATCCAAAGTTAAAATATTCTAGTTTCCAGAGGTAGTACTAAGAAGTATTTCATAAATAGAGAAATATATAATAAATGGTCTTCAATTCCAAATGGCTCAACATAACGTTAAAATTTTAAAGACTTACTAAATCGTTCTATTTGCTGCTCTGAAGACACTACATTTGGTGGAAGAAGTCCTCGAAGATCAAGTCGGTCACGTTCTGTCATTGTAAAGGCTGTTCCCTACCATGATGATAAAAAACAAAAGAAATCTTAAATAACATGCATACCAAAGCAATACAAGAATCCAAACACTGATAAAACTAGCTTCCAATACATTATATACACTATTCCAATTACAATAATAATTCCAAATCTATTCTTCAAAGTAAGTCATCTCCCATTTTCCCATGAAATGAAGAAGCATGGAACACATTAGATGGAAGTTGGCTTCCGACAATACTTTATCTAGTATTTGGCAACAGAAATTTTTTCGTTTAACCATTATCAATAAATCAAAAATATGGTATATCAGTGGGTACAACATAATGGATCTGATTTTTTCCATATAATAAAGTTGTTGGAAGAAATAGGAAAATAGTTTCCTATGATATCTTTTAGAGATGCAAACTATACAAATTGACATTATAATGTTATTGAAGAAAAAGTGACAGATCGTGACAACTCTTAAGTTGGGTATCTGCCCAATCCTCTTCTATCACAGTACGTAAGAAGTTCAAAATATAGGAAAGTGTACTTTAATGTACGTACAAACATTGTACTATTAAGTATGCATGAATGTATGTAGATATGGACATACGTTACATATGCCATACCATATATGCATTTATGCTCATACTTAGTAGTGGCCAAAGATGCAGGAAGTCATTTCTACGAGATCAAATATATACCAAATGAGATAGCGTGCATAATTTTCGCTTACCTCCTCCTTTTTCCTCCGATAAAACATTGAGCAATGCTAATTAAATAAACAAATTGGAACACTGATTGAGAATTAAAATAAAAATCAGTGTTGACCACTTCTGCAGATAATTAAGAAAAACTTTATAGCCAATACATACTTAAATGGAATACTATGAACACAAATCTAACGACCTGGAATCGGCCGCCAACTTTATCGTGCAAACCCGGTAATCAGTACAACTTATAAAAGGAAGACATTCAATAAAGTATCCAATACTAACGTTTTCTTACTTACTTAGTTTTAGTAGAAATTGATTTGTTTGTTAAACAGTTTTCTAGTTACCATAGGTAATTCATAATCGAGAAGCTCTAAGCTACAATCAAATAATTAATCATTTCGGTTGGAAAAAACGATGCCGCTCCTACATCTAGCAAAGGGTGTCTTAGAGTGTGAATCAGACAACAAATGGGAGCGAAATGGAAAGAGCAGCGAAAGAATTACTTTGTTAAACCACGGATCGTGAAGAATATCGAGGCTCCGCTTATGAACAATGGTGGGACGATGGCCCTCGCTTGTGGTGAAGGATCTGGCATGTGCTAGCGCCGGAATACTGTTCGTCATCTGGTAGTGTAGCTTCAGCCGCTTCATCAGCGACGCAGAGAGAGAGTTCCACTTCGTCATAGAGCTCCACTTCTATGGCTTCTCCACGAAAACTGGAAAGATGCAGATGCAGATGCAGAGCAGCTCAGAGTAATATTGCGCGAGACTGAGAGAGAAAGAGGCGAGAGCGAAATTGATTTTTTTCTTTTTTTCTTTTTTGATAAAAAGGTATAGAATTATATTATCGTATAGCGATGTAATAAATTAGACGCAGAATAGTCAATAGAGGTAGGGACAAATATAGTTTCTCACACACAAAAGAAAAATGATGATGGTTGTTATATTCCAAAAATACATATAATATCTTCAATTTTACATTTAATGCATCAATAATTTCAAATTAAGCCATTTTATAAATAAATAAAAAAATTATTAAGTTTTGTACCTACTTATAAACACTCGAATACCCAACGCCCATAAAACATAACCCGCTCATCAATCAAACTTGACGCTCACCTGTCCTTTAACAAAATCTTTTTTTTTCCCTAATAGCATGCCCATATTTCTAAATATATTTTTTGAAAGATTAGTGGCATATTGACTTTTTGTAAATAAAAGTCAGTCATATCTTTTCTTATGAAATGATTTAATTGACCATTTTAATACATTGAAACTATTTGAGAAGAGAAACAAAAGGGTGGAAGTGTGAAATCGRAAATTTTTAAAAAATTATGACTTGTTTGATTTATTTAACCCTATGTATATGTATATATGTATGTGTGTATATGTTGATGTCGAAATTCGAACCACTAACATATTCAACCAAGTGGCGAGGTGCTCTACCAAATATCCTTCTACGCCTTAAGCTAATAATTGAGAGAGAGAGAGAGAGAAATGTGGACTTTAGTGATTTTTAGTAATGTGTATGCCTTACCTCCGAAATGGGGTGTCCTCCATAGGCATTTATAGGGAGGGGAATATTTGGGAAGGAACGTCTCGTGGTGGACCCCCCTCCCGTACTTCCCCTAACATGTCTTTGAAGGACCATCTTCACGCCGTGCCTATGCTCGATTTCACACACATAGGTTGGTACCTCCAAAGTTTAATCGATGATATATATGTCTTCTATTTGTAAGCTTGAATATATATATTAAGTATTTCAAGGATTACTATTTGGAAGATCCAGTTAAGTATTCAATATGAAGCTCTTGAAGCATAATAGAAATAAGAAAAGAAATTTGGTTCATTAAAAAAGAAGAAAAAAAAGTTATTTATGTTCATAGAAAACTCCAAATGAGGCAAATGTCTAATAAATAAGCTAAATTTCTGCTGGGTATTCCCTTGTTTAGTTCAACGATCCACACCAGTTTCTCCACTTCCTCCAGCCATTGATATATAAAGACATATCACTAAATTGGTAACATCAGTCACGAATTCATCTACTACTACAAAATGCTTAAATCAATTGCTGTGTAAGAAACAAGATAAGCTACTTTACATGTTGGTTAATCGGATCTATGACTGAATGTGTTATTTTTCAAATAATTGATTGCAAAACAACAAAAAGAGATTTGGGATCATTCAATAAAAGAAACAAACTCGTAAAGATGTATCAACTCTGACGTTATTGTCTGAACTGAAGAATTGAAGCCTTGAAATAAACGCCATTAATGCATGTGGCCCTCTTCCCCCTGCAATTTTAACAGTTCAAAACAAGAGAGAAGGGAATAGTAAGCAGAATGATAGTTTATGAATAAAGTATATAGAATAACTGGAATTTATTTTTCAATAATTAGTAAGGATCAAACCGACTAGGTCATTTGAAATTTAAAAAAAAAAAAAAGTATGGAGATCAGAATACCAACGCAACGTTCGGTGCAGCCGCAATTCGAGCCAGAAAATTTGTCCACCGCTGAAAACAATATTTCGCTGGTAATCCACAGGTTGATCGATAAATGAAAAAGATAATGAAATTCTGACGAATATGATCTCGTTAAATTCAAAATCCATTCAGAGACATCATATGATTTTACCGTCCAGTGTGCACGAACCTCCATCCGTAACTTCGAAGTGCGCAACAACAAAAAACTTAAAAACCGCAATGTCGTTGCAAAGTAGACAAACCACAATGGCGTTGCAATATCAGTGAGAAGACACTGTATTACAAATTGCTTAAAAAAAACTGTACAAAAACCCTAAAACCCCGAAAAAAGAACTAGCGAGAGAAAACTAAAATTCACATAATGAAACGGACACGAGAAAGGACAAGAAACAGAGCAACCTCTACTTGCAATGCAGAAGAACCACAACGGCGTGGAAAATTGCATCAGAACTTGCTAACCCTAATTTCCCACTGTGAAAAACTGAGATCCAGAGTTTGAAACAGAGAAAGCGTAGTAATTGATGGGAATGTATAAAAGCGAAGTAAGAAAATTTTGCTATTCATCCTATGCAAAAATGAAACATCGCTACTTAAAGTAATTATTTTCAGCGATGAGGCATGAAGCGGAAACCCTAAAAACCCTAGGGAGAGAATGTGAGATGCTAAGTGGGTGAAACAGAGAAGAGAACAAACGAAACACAGAGCAACGAAAGCCATTGAAGAAGAGCGGGAAGGAAAGTGTATACAAGAGAATACTGAATGTTACGCTATTTATAGAGGCATTTAATTTCGGACAACATACGCTACGCGGACTAGTTTCATGGGCTGCTGTTTAAAGCCCAGCCCATATTGCCAATTTCTCCGCATCGGCTTATGGGCTTTCCATATCGTACCTTCTCGGCCCATTAGACAAGCCCACAATTAACCTGTCCTATTTCCATTTTCATCCCATGTGATTTCCGTTTTTATTTTTTAACAAAATGTTGCTATTTTATATCACCAGGTGTCTAGTGTTTATATTTAATTTTTGCTTTTCTAAGCAGGTAATTAAATATTTATTGGCATGTTAGCATTTTCATTAATGTTTTCATATTTCCAATAATTCAACATCCACTATAATGTAAAAAGAAAAATTATTAGCTGTGAAAATGAGAATAAAGATTCCTAACATCTCCTAAATGTTTTATTAAATTTATACAAGTTACATCAATATAAATCTCATAATTGCGAAAAATAAAATTCATTAGATGAATGTAAACAAACACAAATATGTATAATATTTTAAAGAGAAAAAATAATAGTAAAACACAAAACTATAGCTATAAGAAACATGCTCCAAATCATCAAAACATAAGAAAAGACGAGCAGATTTCAGCCGGTTAATCCCTCATATTTCTTCTTGAAGAAATATCTTAAAATAAAAAWAAAAATAAACTTCAATGGTTGAACTTACACATTTTTAGAAGAGCAACCGACCAAAAGCTTTGATTAAGGAAGACCACATTAGGATTACCACTTCGCAGGAACGACTTCTGAAAGTCCAAATACTGGATGCAAAGAACATAACATCTGGCTCAATTATAAACCATAGACATCATTTCTCCACGATCGGCTGCACTGAAATACATTCCCCTTGGTCTTCTAAACAAGCCACCATAATTCTGGCAAACGAGACCTACAGTTGCTGTGTAATACAATTGCTGCATACTCCTCAATGTGAGCAATCAAAACCTATTACAGTCACATGTGACATAAATCATGACAAAAACAAATGCATCCATTAAAGAATATGACACTGCAAAAAAACTATATTACAATATAAGGATAATAGATGTCCGCTGAGAAAGTCAAACCATGTGAAAATTCGATATTTCTCAGTTTTCAATGGATGACCAACTTTAAAATTGAAGTGTTTCAAATCAATTGAGAAAATTGTATTTTGTCAACAGGAAAAGGATGGGAGATATCATCAAACCGCATTTTGTAGACAATGTCATCAATTTTTTAAAATTACTTGAGAAAAAAAGTAAGTATCGTAGGATTTCTTAAAAGAAAAAGTAGAATTCGTGATCAAACCTTAATTCTTGGAAAGAAATATCTCAGCATGCTATCTAGGAGTTAAAAGGCAACTGTTGTCCATTTCACAAATTCAAATACAAGATAATTTAAAGAACAAGATGCAAAAGTCGAAAGCTGCTCATTATAAATTTTCAGTAACAACGAGTTATAAAAGGTATAATTTAGATACTATCTCTAAACTCAAGAAGAAACACAGTAAACAGTTGAGGGTATGTTGCTCTAATATTATTGAAAGTAATTCAAGGCTGCCATATTGAACGTGCACCATGGATGACAACAAGGATAATCTTGTTCAATAACGAAGAGAGATTTTGATAACAGTAATTCCAAATTTATGAATTATTCAACAAATATAGACATAAAATTAAACAAGAATAAAAGTATGTAACACTGAAAGAATTCGAAAAAAGTAGAGCACTATTTTCATGCTTGTCATGCTCTCACACTCTCTGAAGATAATTACACAATTGAAGCCACGTATTAAGTAACAGGATCTCATGGAAGACGTTGTTTCATTCTTGTCCAGAGGTAGTAATAAGAAGAATATCATAAATAGAGAGATATATAATAAATGGTCTTCAATTCTAAATGGCTCTGCATAATAACATTAAAATCTTAAGAACTTACTGAATCATTCAATTTGATACACTGAAGACACTACATTTGGTGGAAGAAGTCCTCAAATGTCATCGTGAAGAAGTCCTCAAAGATCAAGTCAATGGCGTACTGTCATTGTAAAGGTTGTTCCCTACTATGATGATAAAGAACAAAAGAGATCAATAACGTGTACACCAAAGCAAATACAATAATCTAAACACTGATCAAATACGTTATATACAATATTCCAATTACAATAATAATTCCAAATCTATTCTACAAAGTAAATCATGGAGCACATTAGATGGAATTTGGATTCCGACAAAACTTTATCAGGCGCAACACAATGAATTGGATTACAATATAAGTATTTGAAGTTTTCAGAAAATACGGTATAGCAGCAGGCGCAACACAATGAATTGGATTCTTACCCTATGATAAAGTTATTGGAAGAAACAAGAAAATAGTTTCCTATGATGTCCTTTAAAGACGTGACCAAAAAAATTGGCATTATAAAGTTAATAAAGAAAAAATGACACAACATAAAATACTGTAAAAATGTAAGAGTTGGGTAGTTGCTTAAACCTCTTCTATCACAGTAAGTAAGAAATTCAAAAGTATAGGAAAGTGTACTTTAATGTACATTCAAACATTGTACTAATAAATATGCATAAATGTATCTACATAAGTAAGAAATTCATACCTCAATACTTAGTAGTGGCCAAAGATGAAGGAAGTCATTTCTACGAGATCAAACATACACAAAATTCTGGCAAACGCAAAGTGAGTGAAATTTATCCGTTCGTCCCACGATCCTGTGCACAGTTACACAATGTAAACCCTAATTATTGAAGGAAAAAAATTATCTGAAAATCGAAGATGAAATTGCTTATACCTACTGGGGAAAAGGCGAAAGAAAACATAGTAATCTCACAAGAACCACAATGGTGTTGGAATTGCCGTCAGTTCATGATGTATTTCATAAATTGCATCAAAGCATGACAGAGAAATCCTAGAAACCCTAGCGACAGAAGATAGAGATTCAGAGGCTGAAACAGAGTAGATAACCTGTGAGAAACAAAGAAAACGAAGCCGTTGAAGAAGGAGGACAGTGTATGGAAGAGAATCAATGAAAATTTCTCTATTTAGTGAAGTTCAGAGGATGAAGCATGATGCAGAAACCCTAAAACTGAGAAGAATGAGATTCAGAGGTTGAAACAGAGAAGAGATCCGATAAGAAAGAACAGAGAAAGCAAAGCCACTGAAGAAGGCGGGAAGTATATGAAACAGAATCAATGAAAATTTCGCGATTTATAGAAGCAGTTATGTACGCTACGCGGATTACACACGGTTTATTTYGTGGGCTTCTTTTTAAGCCCGATTTTGTTATGTCTGCAAAGCCCACGTTACAGCCCACTCGACCCCTTGGACTACCTCAATATCTATAACAGTAACCGTAAATTGTCATATTCACCCCCAATTTATTGGTGATTTTTTTTCGAAATGTGCTTTTTTTTTTT
>NW_019104531.1:713626-734673 GCF_001995035.1 Momordica charantia
GATTTTTAATGTAACCCCTAGGATGATCTCATATTGAATGGGTTTTTTGTAGGGTATGAAGATTAGCGGAAGATGATCTTCAATTCATAGAAAAATCCACCAAATTTGAGATCCACCTATAGGTCACATTTGGAATCTTTAATCCATGGAAAATTCGTCTTTAACCAAATAGTATGAAGTTCCTAGAGAGCGGATCTTTTATAGGGTTTAAAGATTTGTGGGTTATAGTCTTCAATCTCTTATGAAGTTCGTGTCATTGGGTTGGACGCGGTTTTGTCATCGATTTGTGATTTATTTCCTAGTATTCTGTGGTTTGTCATCTAAATGAGTGAACTTTCCAGAGTTTGAAGGTTGGTGGGAGACAACCTTCAATTCTCTTTATGGAATCCATACTTTTTGGAGAGACTAGAGAGTCAAATTTTTCTTGTCTTAAAGATTCATAACGTAACCCCTAGGTTGATCTCATATTGAATGAATTTTTTGTAGGGTATGAAGGTTAGCGGAAGATGATCTTCCATTCATAGAAAAAATCCACCCAATTTGAGATCCACCTCTAGCTTACATTAGGAATTTTTAACCCATGGAAAATTAGTCTTTAACCAAATAGCATGAATTTCCTAGAGAGCGGATCTTTTATAGGGTTTAAAAATTTGTGGGTTATAGTCTTCAATCCCTTGTGAAGTTCTTGTCATTGGGTTGGACGCGACTTTGCCATCCGACTTTGCCATCGATTTATGATTTATTGCCTAATCTTGAGGGGTTTCTTATCTACTTGACTGAACTTTCTATAGTTTTTGAAGGATAGTTAGGGATAATCTTCAATTCTTTTTACATAATCCATACGTTTTGGGGAGAGTCAAAATTTCCATGTCTTAAAGATTTCTAACGTAACCCCTAGGTTGATCTCTTATTGAATGGTCTTTTTGTAGGGTATGAAGATTAGCGGAAGATGATCTTCAATTCATAGAAAAAATTCATCCAATTTGAGATCCACCTATAGTTTACATTAGGAATCTTTAATCCATAAAGTATTTGTCTTTTACCAAATAGTATGAATTTTCTAGAGAGTGGATCTTTTATAGGGTTTAAAGATTTGTGGGTTATAGTCTTCAACCCCTTATGAAGTTCGTGTTATTGTGTTGCACATGGTTTTGCCATCGATTTACGGTTTATTGCCTAATCTTGAGGGGTTTGTTATCTAACTGAGTGAACTTTCTCGAGTTTTTGAAGGATAGTGAGGGATAATGTTCAATTCTTTTTAATGTAATCCACACGTTTTGGAGAGAGTCAAAATTTCCATGTCTTAAAGATTTCTAACGTAACCCCTAGGTTGATCTCTTATTGAATGGGTTTTTTGTAGGGTATGAAGATTAGCGGAAGATGATCTTCAATTCATATAAAAAATCCACCCAATTTGAGATCCACCTATAGGTTACGTAAGGAATCTTTAACCCATAGAATATTTTTCTTTAACCAAATAGTATGAATTTCTCTTTCCAAGAGAGCGGATCTTTTATAGGGTTTGAAGATTTGTAGGATATTGTCTTCAATCCCTTTTGAAGTTCATGGACACGGTTTTGCCATCGATTTATGAATTATTGCCTAATTTTTGTGGTTTGTACACCTTTTTCTTATTTGTAAAATTTTTTCATCATTTTTGTCACCCGAGTCACTTCAACTGGGGCTTTTGTTTGGGAAAAAAATTAGAAAAAATTTAGATGGGAAATACTTTTAAGAATCGCTTGCACGAGGGTTAACCTTTCTCATTTGGGAAGGAGGCCTAAATTTTTTATTACCTCCAAGGAAAGGATTCCACTTTACACGCGATCCTCTTGAGCCCAAGAAGACTGCTCTACTAGGTTGGTATTAACACCTATAAGAGATTTTTTGGAAACATTTGAAGACAGACCAGAACCCATGTAAAAACCTACCTGCATTGTCCTGTCAACAAGTTTATTTTTCTTTGGTATGTTTTAGTTTCCATGTCCATCATCTCCCTAGATTCGTGTTTTCTCTTATGCTTCAAATAGTGTCTAAGATTAATTTTCATTAGGTGTGTTTCCATTTCAATATTCTTCAATATCTCATCATTCATAATAGCGGATGCCCTTTTTTTCTTCCTTCCTAATTTACTTACCAATTGAAGTTTGGTTGCAGTCTTATTTGTATTGGAAATATGAGGGATATTTATGTATAAGATTCTGCTTCGAAGCTACTCAGTCTGTCAAGGTAGCATGTTCTTCATTTTGGTTAAATTTTTTTTTGTCTCAGGTAAAAAGATAATGTTATGGAGTTTCTCTTTTGCATGTTGGGATATTGATGGTGGCCGTTGGAATTTTTGTCCATCCCTCAAATATATTTGCTCCAAAATTTTTATTTCGCTCTCTCAAATTTGCCATTACAGCCTCTTTTCTCCGTTCGAAATTTTGTCCATTTCTTAAACTATTGCTTTAAAGAATTTTTCCTCTTACTGAACTTTTTGTTGTATGATTTTTTAAAAGCTGTTTTTGAAAATAAAACTTGTTTTCTAAATTTATTGTACTTTCAAGTATTTTTTCTCTGTAACATTTGAAAGCAATTTTTAAAATGATTTTTGGAGTAGTAGATGTGAGGTGAGTTTAGGAAAATTAATTGATCGGAAATTTTCCTGTTTCACCTTATTGCCTACACTAATTTTTTTTAAGTTTAATTTTTATTTTCCATGTCGACAAAATGAGATTGATACATTCTCACAATCAAGTTTACCATTAGTAAGTCCCTTTTGGGTCATCTGATAAAAAATTTACCATTACCATTAGTAAGTTTTATATAATATGTCTTAACTTTTAACATTGTGTTTCAGATGGATGATGGTTCAATCAACAAACCTATTGGTGCTTCGTGTACGGTGAACAAGATTATTTTGTTCGAGGACAGTTGTAGTTTGAGGGCTTAGAGAATTGCAAATAATTGGGAGTCAATTAGGCAAATATGGATCAGTATGCTACTCTTCCCCGTATGCTGTATTCTTTTATCGTTTTCATTGCCTGCAAACTTTATTATAAGGTGGTGTGGGACTAACTCAGGTATAGAAGTTATTTTTTATCCCTTCCTCCAGAGAAAAAAGTTTTATACTCTGTTCTTATTGCATTTATGTTTTTCTAACTCAGCTTGCGGGGGAATTCTGCACTGCTTTGACAATGACAGTGATATGAAAAATGCTAGGAATATTGGCAGTGAGTTGGAGGGTATATCATTAGCTTTATTTTCTTCAAATATTGATTAAGGAAAGAGTCGTCGTGATTATTTTTTGAATCCACTTGCAATGATATTTTTCTAGTTGCGTCCACTAAATGACATTTATAAATTCTTGCCATAAAATTTATCATTAGTTTTGTTTTATTGGCATATATGTGATGGTGGATGAGCAAAAAAACCTAGTGTTCAAGGCATGCTGAGAACTTGTTAAAATTGCAAAATATCTAGGAGCCAATTAGGCAAATATGGATCAGTATGAGTTGATTGGGGAACCAACTTTACCTTACCTTGAATTCCATCATGTCATTTCTTCTTCTCTCC
Organism: Momordica charantia; assembly: GCF_001995035.1. The sequence continues at coordinate 717,185 of NW_019104531.1, forward strand.
ACTGTTTATAGGATTGGTAATAKTTACCTGGATGCCATTGGCAATTATATTATCAAGAGGTCTGGCTCTGACTAAGGTGCAGAAGTTACTTTTTCTTTCCTTACTTTTTCAAAATATGATTTTTTGTTTTGTTTTGAGTATCATTACTAGGAGTAGTAGTATTTGCTGAGTTGAAACTATGTTTCATTTCTTTTTTCCATTTATTCCAACATCGATCAAAGAAGGAAAATGATTTTAGAAACTTAAAAAAGTCGTGGTACTAGTTTTCTATTTTTGTACAATTATTTCCATACAATTTCATTTATCCTCTGAAGCATCGTATTTTGTGATTTTTAATTCTTATAATGTTTGTTTATATGATTACTTTTGCTTTCAGTATTATCCTTTCATTACTATTTCAAAACATGATTATTTTTTTGTTTCGATCCTAATCACTATTTCACAATTTAATCGAACTCTTTTTTCTAATTGTCTCATATGCATCGTTGAAAAGTTCTAATCTTTTTTCAGTCCAGCACTATGTATGTTTCTTTCTTGGGGATTGTCGTGCATCACCTATGTCCTAATGGTAGGTTTGATGTAGCCAAAGTTTTCATTTATCTTTGCAGTATATCGAGTTTAACGAACTGACTGTGGAGGGTTTCTTACTAATAAAGAAACCCAATAGTTTAGTGGCAAAAATAGATAAATGACAGACGAAAATCCATAGCAAACTAGCCATTATTTTTTAAAGCAACACATACGCCTGCATGTTCATGATTGCCATTTTATGTTAATGATTGCCTTCTTATTCTTTCAGGAATGCAACTTCCAAGGACAGCATGGAACGTGGAAAGATTATGTTCTTCTGATTGAATTTCTTGAAGTTGATTTGAAGGTGAAGAAGTGATAATACTCTGGCACAAAAATCTATTTTGTTCGATTACTCAGATTAGTGGTTTTTCACAATTCATTGCCCAAAACCTTGTTTTGGTCCCCTTTGCAGACTCTGGTGAGCTCTCAAACTCCTAATTGATTTGGCAAACATGGAAGTTTTACATAATTTATATATATGCATGGAATACCAGTAAGCTCCCTCATTCCTTCCCTATCTCCTCTCTCTTTCTCCTTGTCCTCCCTCCCTCTCTTTTTTCCTCCCTTTCTCTCCCTGCTCCCATCTTTATTTCCCTTTCCCTCTCCCTCTCTTTCTGCCTCTCACTCTACCTCTCCTGCTTCCTCTCTTTCTCCCTCCTCTCTCCTTCCCTCACCCTACCTCTCCTACTTCCTCTATTTCTCCGTCCTCCCTCCTTCCATTCCTGTTATTCGAGTGATAATTGGAGTATTGTGTTTAAATGTTATTTGGTGAGGAGGATTTTTTTTTTTTTTTTGGTTAGAATTGTCCCTTAGTTGTTATGGTTATTATTCAAGGCTTGTATATTAGGTTTTAGATGAGAATGATATGAATATTTTTCTTTCCATTTATTGTTCTAATACCTATCTCCTCTCTCTGTCTCTTATCTTTATTTGTGGTTGGCTTGTTTGTTGATTGCTTGTTTAGTGTTTTCTTTATGTCGAGGTGTCTTGCCAAAATCTCTTCCAATAGCAACCAAGCTATTGAATCCACTTCTCCTCCCTTTCTCTTTCTCTTTCCCTCCTGCTCTTCTTCCTTATCTCCTCTTTCTCTCACTCCTTTTGTCTACCTGTCTGTTAAATTATTATTTTTTGGGGGGATGAGGGGATGGGGTAGGGTTGAGTCTACAGAGTTAGTGTGAAAGGTCTTCATATAGTCCGTAGCTACAATTATTGTTCTTGCTTCTTCATTTGTTGACTGTTTTTGTTATTCTTCATTTGTTGCGAAAGGTCTTCATATAGTTACAGTCTTCTAGCTTCTTGTTGTTACTTCTTTGTAGTTMGTGTTTTTGTTATGTCTCTTGTCCCTCCCTTTTCCCTATCTCATTTCTCTCTTTCTCGTTGCCCTCCATCCTTCTCTTTTTTCCTCACTTTCTCTCCCCTGCACCGTCCCTTTCTGCCTCTCTCTTGCTCTCCCTCTCTCCCTCCCTCCCTCCCCTCCTTCCACTCCTATTTGTATATTATCTGAAGATTTGTGTTTCAATGTTATTTGATTAGGCGGATCTGTTTTTGTTAGAATGGTTTCTTATTTGGTTACGATTATTATTCAAGGCTTTTATTTGTATTTTTTGTTTTATATGAGAATTATATGAATATTTTTTTTCTCCATTTATTGTTCTAATGCCTATCTCCTCTTTGTCTTTACATTTTTGGTTGGTTTGTTGATTGCTTGTTTAGTGGATTCTTTGTTGATTGCTGGTTTACTAATTTTTATGAAAGTGTTACTTATTTGTAGATTATTATCAATTCTTTCCCTGTCAACTATCTTTGGTTTATCCTTAGCATGGATATCTCCCCCTTTGTTATTTCCTTTCTCTCTCTTTCTCCCTCCCGTTTTTCTCCTCTCACTCTCTCCATCCTTCCTTTCTCCCACCCCCTCTCTCTTTCCTCTCCCTCCCTTCTTCCTGTCTCCTCCTCTCTCTTTCCTCTCCTCTCCCTCCTTCCCCCGTTTCCTTTCCTCTCCTCTCCCTCCTTCCCCGTTTCCTTTCCTCTCTCCCTATCCATCTCTTCCTCCTTTCCTCTCTCCCTCTCCTTTTTCCCTCCCTTCCTATTAATATATAAGGTCTTTATTTTTTGTTTTGGATTAGAAATACGTTAACATTTTTCTCCATTTATCATTCTAGTACACGTTATTATTATTATTTATTGAGCAGTTGGTTTTCATATAGTCTATATAAGGTCTGAATTTTTAGTTTTGGGTTAGAAATACATAATATTTTTCTCCATTTATTGTTCTTTACTTATAGATTGTGAAGGAGTTGTTGTATGTATTATTATGACATTTTAAAACTTGAGCTTGTGTTGAATTGGATGTTGTTATAGTGTAAAATGAGGACATAGCTCTCTCCCTCGTCTCTCCTGCTTTTCCTTCCCCTTTCTCCGTCCCAATTATTGGAGGATTGTGTTCCAATATTATTTGTTATTAATTATATTTGTTTAATTAGATAGATTTAGTTATTATTACTTACAGTGGGCTTATTTCTCCCTTTACTGTTCTGGTACATGTTACAATTATTATTCTTCCCCACCATTTTTTCTCCCCCTTCCTCTGTTTCTCCTTCCTTCCCTCCCTTCCCCGTTTCCTCTTTCTCTCTCCTCGTCTGTCCTCCCTTTCCCATCTTCTACCTCCCTTCCAATGATCCGCCTCTCTGTTTTCCACCCGTTCCTCTTTCTCTCCTTTCCTGCCTCCCTCCCTCCATAATTTTACTTATTAATTTTATTTGAATGGGGAGCAGCTACAGGCCTGTTTTTCCTGCTTTTATATTGATATTTTTTCCTTTGATAAACCGAATGTGAAAAATGAGTTGATAGTAGATGAAGATTGACTTTGTCTTGGCTTCTGTCTTATTGTATATTTGGTATGTATTTTCCTCTTTATTTTGTTCAAAATAATGTGAAGGTAATTATATTTATTGAACTATTTCGCAGTTCTGGATGAGAAATACGATCCTCCATTTATTGTCCTAGTTCTTGCTAGCTGTTTTTGTTAATGTGGAGGGTAACTAGATTGATGTAAGGGAGCGTTGTAGTATTATGATGCCATTTTTAATGTTTAGTTTGTTGGAGTTTGATGTTGTTTTGTTGGTACAATATGCTGTTTAATGTGTGAGGGGAGGAAGCACTTTGTTTCTAATGTCTTTTAACTATTATGAAAGCTTGTAGTGAGAAATTTATTTGAGAATGTTTGGATTAGTCTTTGGTTTGACCCTGTACCCAGTCAAACTGAGTATCTTCCAATTCGATTAGGTCGGGTGCCTGCAGGGATTGGGCCCATTACCATCCCTATAATACATAGCCTAGAGAATGATGCAATATTTATTGCGTCTCATTATTTTATTTTTATTAACATTACCTCTTTCTTGTTGTTTGTAGTTTGAATATTGCCTTTAGTTTGAAAGTTGAAAGGAAAAAGAAAATTGAAATTTAGAATATTTTAAAATTAAATTGGAAAACAGGTTTAAAATTGATTTATATTTATTAAACTATTGTTAGCTTCTTTATTTTTGGATGAGGAATGAATCCCTTCCTCACTTAAATGTTTAGGTTTTTGGGTTCATGTTTTGTTTATGGGTGTCTTTTATCTCTTGTGTTCTGGCTGTTTCTRTGGTCTCTGTCTAGTTTAGGCTATGGATTAAAGTCTCTGGTCTGGGTACCCAGTCAAATTGGGGATTCTTCGATTCAATTGGATCGAGTATGTCTTCTTTAGGAGTTACAGAACAAYGGTGTGTCCTTTTTTAGGCAAAATTAAATTTAATGAAAATATCATGTTTTAACAAATAAAAGTCCAAGGCCCATATAAGCAACCGTATGGGCCTTCTTTACTGAGGTTTGGGCTTTTGCCCATGATCCAATTTTCTGTCATGTCAGTCGTTGTGGAGTATCTTCGTTTTTTAACTCCAACTTTATATGAAATTATGTTATTTTTAAATTTCAATAAATTAATTATATTTCTTTATTACGAGATCATTTTCACGTATATAAAATCTTAAATAAAACTTTATAATTGAATATTTAATTTTTAGACTATCTTACCATTGAAAATTTCATTGAAAAGATCGTAATGATAAAAATCAATAAATCAACAATTAACCATTTTCCATGTTTTAATATTGTGAAATTGTTCTCTTATTGAATAAAAATATTAATAGAAATATTTGATGGATTTTTAATTTCTAATTGTTACAGTAACTGACGCCTTTATGAATAAAATGGAAAACAACCCTAGAATCTCAGTCGGTTAAATTTATTTTTTTTTAACCCCTAAATTTATAGAAGAAGGAGGCATAAGAGACGATAATGTTTAGAAAGGAGAAGGGGGAGGGGAGAGGAGAGGAGGTGAGGGGGTAAGGAAAAAAATAAAAAGAAGTAAGAGGTAGTGGGTTGCGACAAAACAGATAAAAACTATAGCTAGACTATTAAGTTGAAACTATAGCTAGACTATTAAGTTGGAAGAGAAGAATCCAAGATGAAAATTAGGTCTTATTTATTATGAGAGAAAAATTAGGGTTAGAGTTAGGTTTATATTTATATATATATATATAAAATTTAAAAATCATATAAAAGATTAACGTGTCCCCAGCATGTCATGTCCTACTTTTTCAAATATTGACATGTCACCGTGTCATATTTGTGTCACGTGTCCGTGCTTTTTAGCTCTGTGTTATAAGATAAATTTCAATACGATATGGATTATTTTGGCTTTTCCATGTGGTTCCTAATTGCTACAGTTATTTATTTATTATTATTATTATATTCTTCTTTTTTTTTTTTTACTATGTGTTAGCTCACCAGCCATGCCCATATTTTATGAAGTTTCAAAATTGTTATTTTTGGTAAAGTTTTTGGCATTACCATATATCAGATAGTAAGATTTAACCCCATTTAAAAACTATTGTATGAGTTTTTTAAAGCTTTTTTKGCAATGTTTTAATTTCTTGTTACTGATTCCTTAAGAAGATAGAATTGCRTGCTTCAACACTCATTGGTTCAAGAATAATAAAGTAATAAAAACATTAATTTTCTATGTAATGTTGAGAAACAAAAATATAAAATAGTTGTTAAATACTTATATTTTTTAATAAAATTGGAAACAAGAAAAAAATAATTAGAAACGTTATTAAATGGGTCCTAGTTATTGATATGTTAACTTTTTATTAGTTTTTTAATGGGCCGARTGGAACGTATATACAAAGCCCATAAGGTGATCTGTACAAACTCGTAATGTGGGCTTTACAGAACAAATTGGGCTTTAAACAGAAGCCCAAAACGTTAACCGTGTAGCCYGCGTAGCTTGTATCATACGCAAATAATCGTTTCTATAAATAACGAAATCCTCATTGGCTTCTCTTTCAGCATTACCCGCTTACTCTGTTTCTCTGTTTCTCCGTTTCTCGTCAGTCCTCACKTCTCTTCTCCGTTTCAACCTCTAAATCCCAGCCTTTCTCACGCTAGGGTTTCTTTATCGGGATTCGATGCAGTTTTTAAAGTGTAACGTGATCTGATGAGCAAAATTCTGACGCTATTGTGGTTCTTCTGCATTGCAAGTACAGTTCCATCTGTTTTCTTTCGTTGTTTCTCTACCAGGTATTTCATCTTCGATTTTCAGATTCTTTGATTTTTTTGTTAGGTTTTTTATTGTCGCGCACCTTGAAGTTACTGAAGAAGGCTCGTTCACCTTAAAGACGGGATCATCGGATGCTTCTGAATGAATTTGGTTTTGTTTTCTCTGTTTCTGGTTGATTTTCTTCTCTATTTCAATATATGAATTCCAGTTTTCTTTCGCTAGGGTTTTTAATGTTTTTAGGGTTTTCGTATTATGCTTCAATTTGTAATACAATGTGTTCATCTACCTTGCAATATCGTCATTTCATCTCGAATTTTCAGATTCTTTAATATATATTTTTTTAGTTAGGTTTTTATTGTGACTCACTACSCGAAGTTAGTGATGAATGCTTGTGACAGGACTATATGATGTCTCTGAACGGATTTTGAATTGAACGAGATAATACTTTTCGTATCTTGATCAGCTTAGGAAGTCTCTGATCACTGCTAATGCTGTATCGAGCATCTCGAAGTAAACCATCGGTATCTCTTTCGAATTGTGGTCGATTTTCTGCTCGAATTTCAACTGTATCGCTGTTCCTTCAATGGAGTTTTAAGCCTGAACTTGATCAACCACAACGGTAAAATTGATCGAGTAATAGTTCTCAATCTGTGCTTTATTGATGATTCTTAATTAGCTGAACTACCGTTGTGATTGCTATTCCCTTCTCTCTTCTTTTGAACTTCAAAWCTTGCAGAGGAAAGAGGATCGTATGCATTAACAGTGTTTTTCTTAGAAGTGATAACTGACACTATTGAATATCTTAGCCCACAAAAGCTACAGAATCTTCAAATGACTTTAGTTTTGCTATATTTTCTTTTATGATGAACCCTCTATTCCTTGCAACTTATCTTTCAACTACATAATCATTTGAGCATATTTTTAGTGRCATACTTCTGCTCAATATGATCCCAAAATTTCTATTGATGTTTTGCAATCAATTGTTTAATAAAGAACAGGATCAATCGTAGATCCAATTAACCAAGATGAAAGTAGCTTATCTTGTTTCTTTCACCGCAAGTATGTATGATGATACTTTACCTCGCTTTCTATGGATGATTGTTTGGTTTTCAATAACCAGGTACATGCTTTTTTAGTTGACAACATGTAGGTGGATRTTTGAATGTGATTTTGTGGTCGAAGATATTTGATTTACACTCAGAGCATGATGTTATTGTTTGAAGTATTCTACTTTAAAAGGTTTATAAAGAARAATCAAAGAGGTATRTATATTTTCTTTTTATCTGATTAGTTCTAAATTTTGTTTCCCACCATTTCTACTTGTCAAGAAAGATTGATGGCTAAAGTTTGATTTCTATTAATAGCCAGCCATCCTTTCAGACCACAATTTTTCTCCAATAGGGTCTATAATTATCACCTATTTTGTCACTAGAAAATGGGTTTTTGGAGTAAAACGGTTTTCATAAATACTATATAATATGATTTCTATTTAATTTTTTTACAATATAAAAAGAAAATTGAGCTGGTTGCAATTCACGAGGTGTAAAGTGACCATTCTTCCTTTGCAAAAAACGAAGTGACTATTCTTGATAAATAGCTTTATTTCAAATTCCTTTGAAAAAAGAAAAAAAAAACTTTATTTAAAATCAAAAGTTCAAAATTTCAATACAGTCATCGAGTAAAATTTATCACTAATTTTAAACATTTATGGATGAAATTGAAATAAGATTAAATATAAATAACTAAATTGAAACCATTTAGACAAACGGGAATTAAATGAAAACAAGACAGCTCAAAATATTAAAATATATATTTGACTAATAATAAAAGTAATATAGAGGCATAGCTTAACTAATATATATTCCCAACAAAATATCATCGTAAAATTGARTTTCACCCGAACTAAAAAGAATTGTTACGGAAAAAACATCATTAATTTGAATTTCACCCTAACTAAAAAAAATTGTTATGGAAAAAAATATATATAAATAAAGCCTTTAAAATTAAAACCCTCCAAAAAATGAAAACCCATTAAGGTAACTTCCAAAAAATGCAATTTGCAAGAGGCAGCAAGCAACAGATAAGGGGAGGAGGTGAGAAGGTAAACACAGGCAACTTCTACACCCTCTCCGTCGCAACCTTCAATTCCTTCTGAGTTTCCAAGGTACCCATCAATGGCGTACCTCAGGACCGCCATGGATTCTGCCTTTGGAGATTTGAACCTTTCATCCCCTCAAACCCTCGCCGGCACCGCCAAGGCCGTCCCCGGCGACCCATTCCCCCTCGACGGAGCTCGGGCCAGCCGCACACTGCGGGTTCAGCAAATCTCCCTCCTCGGCAATGGWTTTCCCCTCGGCATTATTCCTTCTTACTCGCCCACCGGACACAAGGAGTTAGGTTCATTTTCTCTTCAGTCGCTCTTGCTCAAGTTGCCTGCCGCTGATTGGTAACAACCAAAACCTCATTCTTCTTCGTCTTTTCCGTCTGCGATTATGTGAATTCTTTTGCTACTGAGAAAATTTCTGTATATGTGTGGTTGTCGGAGTTTACTCTTGGTTTAGTTGCTGGAATAATCAACTACACGAAAAACGTCTCGAAATTGAGAAATGAACTCAGCCTCATAGCCTCATTTGGTATTTGCATTCATAACTGAGTTTGTGATCATAAATTCATAGGTTACGGTAGACACTTTTATCGCATGCTACAGTGTCTTTTACGGTCTGTCTTTGATAGTGTTGATTCCTGCTGTTTTCAGTGCTTCATTTTCTCATCCAGTTCCATATGATATGATACATGCTACAAATCCCTTTTATATTTAGTTTTTTCTTGTTTGAAATTTTCTTGACTCCCTTAATTATCTCTACCTTTTTCACCACAATTCGTCAACTTGTATACTCAAGTCATTATTCTACTAWGAATCTCAGTTTATCAACTGATGCTGAACATGTACATATGGTCTAGTGTTGGGATTTTCACACAAAATTGTGGTTTGGCCATCTTGTGCATTCTAGCTTGTTGTTTTTGAAGGAAAAAATGCCCAACACGGGCATATTTACCTCTGATATTGCTTAGATTGCAATTTGTTTCACAAATCTCACGTGTACCATCTAATGGGAATCTTTACACCTATAGGTGGGTTGGGTTAGTCGGCCAATTCCGTCCGAAGAAACTGATATCTTCTATAAAAGCCGAACTTTCTGCTGTAGATAGCCTTGAGCTCCCTGTCTTGAAAGATGTTGCTCTACAGTTTCTGGACAAGTCACTCTATACATATGGTTTATGCTCTCAGTTTTCTCCTAGTCCCTTTTCGTCTCTATTTTTCAGCACTGAAGAGCATGGTGAGAAGAAGGGACGTCGCCACAAAGCAATGTTTTATCACAAGGTGAGCATTGTAGTTTTCCAACTTTCTGAGTTACATTAAATGATAATTAAATGAGAACTATCTGAGCAATCGGCACGGTAAAAGCACCATTTTGCGTATGTATTTTCATTACAAAYTCAGGAGGACCGATATTGGGTATGTATTTTGCAACTGTAGGCCAAGTTACATGTCTGAAGTTCTTAAGCTTCAATTTTTTTTAATATTTAGCCTTTTCGAACTTCATTTTAAGGTATATATTGTTACACAACAGACATGTATGTTGCTTGACTCCAAAAGATTGAACCATTTGTTAACTAATATCTGCAGCTTCCAAATCATGACATTTTTCTGGAAGCAGCTTGGCCTGAGCTCTTCCTTGATCATAAAGGGCAATATTGGGATGTACCCGAGTCTATATCTTTGGATCTTTCATCTCTCAAGTCAGAATCTGGTTTGCGATACCGAGCTGGGCTGCATAAGAATGGTGGCCTTCCCCGGGCTCTTAGTCCTACCAATGGCGACAACCCACCTCTTGCTCTCATGCCTGGATTATGTGCAAAGGCTGCATTCTCTTTTGAAAAGAACAGGTACCTTTGGAGGGTACAAGAACGGAAGGAAGACATGATGGAGAAGACGGACAAGGGGGAACAGTCTTGGAGGTCATCATACGATGTGCGTCTTAAAGAACCTCATGCAGCCATATCTGGAATTGTTGGTAAGTCTGCAGCCTTCTAAATTTGGCTTGCATTCCCCCCTCCTGGGTGTAGCCATTGGAAAATTTTATTTTAAAGATTTATTTTTGCTGCTTGTCTCTTACCAATTATTTGCATATCAGGTGGCACCTTTAGCACCTGGTTCAGAGGCAGCGGCACGATTGGGTCCAATGGAGATGGAAACAAAAGAAGTCCACTGAACGCTGATCTTTTTGGCTCAATTTGCTATACTTTCCAACAAGGGAGATTTAGAAAGCAATTTGGTGACCTTACAAGGATAGATGCTCGGTTAGACATTTCGTCGGCTTCAGGGTTTGCCAAAAGAGTTTTTAATTGTTTCAAGAGATCCATTGATGATCTAGAGCGATCGAAATCTTCCCCCCGTCTCAATTTGATCTTTCAACAGCAGGTAATGTTTGTTATGCATCATAGAAAAAATCAGCTCATAAACTAAACTCAAGATGAGTTTGTTTATTTATTTAAAAAATACATGAAGATGACAAGAAGAATGTGTCWTTTGCAGGTTGCTGGCCCGATTGTCTTCCGTGTAGATTCCAGCCTTATGCTCGATCCTCCCTCTGGCCAGTACCGTCCCCATGTCGAGGACACAATATACAGCCTGAATTATTCATTTAGGCTTCTTAAATCAGGCAAAGCCGTTTTCTGGTATTCTCCCAAAAGGAAAGAGGGGATGGTCGAGTTGCGCCTGTTTGAGTTTTGATAAACGTGGTTTTAGTTCGGTCGATGCATTCGATTCTTACCTCTTTGACAACGAAAATTGACTGCATAGAGTTAGTTATAGCACTTGAGGCCTTTCTTTCCCATCTATTTAGTGTTGCAATACTTGTTTTATGACACASAGCTTCGGCTTTAAACAGTTGTTGCTCAAAAAATTAAGGGCACTGATGATGAATATGTAGTTATTTATCTTTRAATCATTGAACATTGTTCCAAATTTTCTGCTTCAATCTCATTGCATCAGGATCTTTCTGCATTGCAGCATCAGAAATGTCGTTTGCAGCTCCTTGCAGACTCGAGTCCTCTCGAAACCGAACGTTTTTTTCTTTTAAATGATTCAGTTAGCACCTTGACTCTGATATTCTGTGAAGAATGGAAAATTTAATTTTGCCTTTTGCTGCCATCACCAGTTTATGCCATGCAGATGTTCTTGATCTTGTTCGTTCGAGTAATTTACGGTCGATCGATATGCAGACATCGATCTATAGGTTCGATTTTCACTCTACAATTAAAACATAGTCAATCCATTTTCCATAATTGTATTCCCTTCTCCGAGATTCGTTCTTTATCGGTCAAAATATTAGTAGCCTGGAATTTTCACTTTCTTATTTAAATTTTCACTATAACAGAGCATATTTTATTTTCAAAATTCTCATTTTCGAATTTTCTATTTGGATACCAACATTTCGAACGCCTCCTATTACCATTTGAACTTTTTGTATAAATTTCTCTCGTTAGAGTTCAGAACGCTCTAGAATTTCTCTTCCCTCGCGAAATCGTTTCTCCCGCGCACCCCGCTCTACTCCGTAGATTTTTGCTTTCTCGACTCATTTCCATGGCGATGGCGTCTTCGTTCGTTACTGTGCCGAAGCCCTTTGTCGACAGGGCTAATTCACCTTCTGTTTCTTCATGGCGGCAAAAAGCTGGTACACTGAAAATTCCGTTGATAGATTGTTGCATTTTCTTTTTCTCGATCAATTTCTGTCTCATTCCGTCTTCTTGGATAGGATTGCAGAGAAGCTCTTTGAAAGTCAGCGCAGTTTCTAAGAAATATAAGCCTGCGAAGGTTTTCCACTTTTTTCCCCTAAAATATCTTATGCGATTTTAGATTTTTTCTGTCTTATGTGTTATTGAACTTGTGGTCTTGATTTCAATGCTTATTTTTGGCGTTTGATGATGCTTGTGGATTTCAGGTGGTTCCTCAAGCTGACAGAGTCCTCGTTCGTCTTGAGGAGCTTGCTGAGGTAAGCTCAAGCTTAACACGAATGGCGAATGATTTTGTTGAATTCTATAACTCGTAGAGCTTTTTGGATGTGTTGAGAACTGTAAAATGTTCCTAAATTTGAGATGTCTTATTATGCAGAAATCGGCTGGTGGAGTTTTGCTACCCAAATCAGCTGTCAAATTTGAGCGACATCTTGTGGGAGAGGTGAGGAAATCCTTCTGTTGCTGTTGCCATTTTCTCTATATTTTTTCCTGTTAGGTAATGTATTTGACAATCAATATTATATTTCTTTGTATCAGATTATCTCCATTGGAACAGAAGTTGGAGGAAATGATATTGCACCTGGAAAGAAGGTAATTGAGGATTCTTCTTTATTAAAATTTCAGGCCGTAATTAGTGTTACCCAAATTTGGTTTATCTGAAGAAAGTAAGCGTGAGTTTGTAGTTTTTTTAAGGGAAGCTTTTTAATAAGCACATCTGGAAAGTACTTTAAAATGTTTTTASTGTATTTCAAATTTTAAGAACTCTTTTGGCATGGAACCAAACATATGAGAAATTTGACAAGTGCTTTTAATTAGTGAAAAGCATTTCCTATTGTTTGAAAACCATGCCAAATCCACCCTTATTATTATGCAAACTTGTGGGACTTGTTTCTTTTCTAAGAGGAGCAATTATTTATTACCTTGCAGGTTCTTATATCAGACATCAATGCTTATGAGGTAAGTCGTTTGGTTTGGTGGTGTACATTRTTGGCTTGAATATTCTCTCAATTATATTTGGTTCAATACTCCTTCAAAGTATTGGTTACAAAATTATCCATAGYCCTGGGACAGTGTCTCGATCTCCTACGTGTGTGCTATCATCGAGAACGGGGGATTGTAGAAGACTTAGGTTAGTTTATGCGAGTCTTCCTAGAATTAGTTTGGGTTTGAACCAAATTAACTCAAACTTATTATTAATTAAAAATATCTTACTTATGATGTCATTACCTGTGCATACATTTTAATTTATTTTCATTTTATTCAATAATTCTCTTTTGATCTTTCACCCAACAACTTTAAGAAAATGGTGTTGTAGGTCTCTTGGAGTATAGTTTTTCATGAAATAAAATTTGACAATAGACTACTAATTTAAACTCAACGTTTGAAAATCAGTAATCGGATATCTAAGGGACTGACATTTTCACTATTTCTCCTTACAAAATTTTGAACAAATGACCCGGAAAATAGCACGTTTTTTATTCTTTGAAAGTCCTAAAAAGATGGTCGCAATTTCTAATGCTTAACATTTTGCCTATGAGCTAGTTGTCTTGGGATGTTAATTATTTCACCAAATACTGCCATTCTTACTGTAAAGTTAAACTGATTGATGCAGAATTCCCATTAGTGACTCATTAGACAAAAAAAGTAGCAGGACTCTAATTCCAGGGCCATAAGTAGTAAATATGTTTTTAGGGGAAATGTTTGTTAAGCTGCCTAATCTTTTGGCAATGCATCCTTCGAACCTTTATCTTCTAACTTGTATCATGTATGTTAGCTAATCGCTATCACTCATGTCATGAAGTAACTCATGTTCATTTGTTTCTTTCTATAGATTTTTTTCTTCGGTTATTGAATCGCAGGATTAAATGATGGCAGATACTTAATCCTGCAAGTTTTTCAGTGTTACATATTGCAAGGTCTGAGTGATTATCACATGTGCCTAGTCAAGATGCGTGTACCTAGATACGCATAAAAAGAAAAACTGTTTGCAATTAGAGTGATATAACTAATGTACGTTGTTACAATGCTGTAAGTCATGATCCTGAATAGCAAAGTGATCGGGATCGGGATCGGGATCGGGTTTGCCCATGCATGATGGAATCATTGCTTTGTTTAATTTGTTGGTGAGCATTTGACAAACAAATAAACTTCTAAGCACAGCCAAGATTTGGATGATCCATCCCTTGAAACATATTTGTGTGTTGTAATAGATTCATTGTGAATGTTGTTGGTGGTTTCTCAGGTGGATTTGGGCACAGATGCTAAGCACTGCTTCTGTAAAGCTGGTGATTTGTTAGCTGTGGTTGAGTAGAGAAGCTTTACAATTTCTCCAACGCTACAAAATTCAGATCAACATCACTTATTCCACTCAGATTAGTTCTCTCTTTCCTCATTGATTTTCAATTGCTTTTTTACTTTTGAAGTATATCATGTCTTTATACTTTTATTTAAGAATTACCCATCATTGTAAAGTTTCCTCAAAAAAAAAAAGAAAAAAGTGAGACTTGTAAAGAACTCATTAGGAAGAATAGCTTAAATTAAAAAGAATTAGTCAACCTAAATAGTAAACTAAAGGAAAATAGGTATGCAAATAAATCTTTAATTTTTTCTTTTTTGTTCAAGAAAATATATAATATTTTTTTAGGAAAGTAATTTCCAAATATGATTTAGAGGATATTTAGCATTTTATCTTATAGTTTTAGTTGTTTGTTTAGTTTCAGATTCTTAAGTTGAGTCTACTTGATTAAAGGTCATCGAAATTCGCTCTTCGAACTATAAACAAAACATATATATATATATATATATATATATATATATATATATATATAGTTGTGACTTTAGTTCATTTTGGTTCCTATAATTTCAACTTTCGTTCATTTTAATTTTTGTACTCTCAAAATGTCCGTTTTGACTTTTGTATTTTTAAAAAATGACCAATTTGCAAAATAACACAAATTTTATACACAAATTTTTTGAAATGTAACTATAATTTGAATTTAACATTGAAAGAACAAGATAAAAATGAAATGGATCAAAATAATTACTTTTAAAAATATAAAGTCTAAAATAGATGTTTTAAAAGTATATAGATCAAATTAAATACATGATCAAAATAGRGTAGTTAAACCTAAATTATTTTACTTTTTGGTACAATTGGCAAATTTTAAGTTAATTTGGTTGTTTTGTTTTAAACGATTAGAAAATCCTTGTGAAACCCAACAGATCTAACGTAATTTTAATATTCAGTAGTGGTTTGTAATATTCTTAGCTCTTAATTAATAATATCTACAAAATTCCAACAATTGACTTAGAATACTTTACTTGCATGTGGATTTGTTCATCAAATAACCCTTCTACGATTTTCTTTTATCATAGTTTATAGTTTTTATTTTAATAATTAATTTATAGTATTACTTGGATCTACAGTGTTTCATTGAATTTAAGCATCAATATAATATATATATATATATATATATTATATATATGATCTCAATTATAAATTATAAACATCCTTAATTATGAATTTAAATCTCTACAACTTTACTTAGAAATTTGTCAAAATGTGATTGGATAAGGATAATGGTGGCTTTGGCAAAGAACTGCTGGAGCAACCACAACCACCGGAAAGATGACGTCACTGAAACCGGCACCATTTTTGGCCGTATTCTTGGCTCATCGTCTCCAACTGAATCACATGCATCATGCATCTAACGGGTACACTATATCTTTAGTTTTTTCTTTTTCTTTTTATTGAAAATAATAAATTATTTGCAAAGATTGATCCCTCTTTTTACACTATTTCGGAAACCCAAGGACTCAATCGTATGGATATGTAAAATACAGGATTTCCAATCCTAGCAGGAAAGGGAAACGGATACTCAATTTTTCTCTAGATTAATCTTTTTTAATGTTTTATTACAAAACAATAGAAAGATTTTAAATCCTCTTCTGAAATCTTAATCCTTGAACCAGGAATCTTTGAAGTTTGGTATCTATTTCAACTCTCTGGAATAAGGGAATAGAATAGAGATGAAAATGAAAATGTCGACCCACCCGATGTTAATTTTAATATGGTTTAAATGTTATTTGGTCGGTCGTTTTAGTTTTTTCATTTGGTTTGACCTTTGGTCTCTTCAATTTCATTTTTATCTTCATTGATTGGTTTATATCACAATTTTAGCATGACAAATTACTCACTAAGTTTTTTGAAATGTATCTATAAATTTGTATTAAAGGTTTTTTTGAAATGTATCTATAAATTTGTATTAAAGGTTTTTTGTTGTGTATAAAATTAGTATTAGAATTTTGTAAACAAGTACCCAATTGTTTTCTTCTTCTTCTTTTTTTTTTTTTACTAAAATGGATGTTTTTGAAAGTAACCAATTATTAAAATTATTAAAATAGTATTTAAACTTTTTAATGCTAAAAAGGAAACGTTTTAATGGTAGGAAATGAACTTGTAGATTAGAGTGAACAAATAATTTTCAAGATGAGTTTTTCATATTTGTTATTATTATTGAGAATAGAATAGGAACTCCATTTTTGGCATGATAAATCATAGAAGAGAGGCAGAGAGGTATATAGAATTGGAAGCTGCGGTAATTGCAGAGGAAAACAGGTAGTGGCTTGGATTGTTTCCAAATCCAAACCAACTGTCCCAATTCAACTACCTTTTTTTTTTCTTTCAGCTTCTAAAAACCAGTAACCAAACATTCATATTTCCACTTTTTGGCTTTATTAGAAACAATAAAAACTCTTTGCATTTGAATATACATATATGAATTTTAAATTTTAGAGCTAAGATTTTAAATATTGAGATCTCAATTTCATGGAAATATTGTTAATGTCGATGGATTTTAAATATTTCATTTTAAAAATATTAGTATTATGTCCATATTAGTGATGTTTTGTTGATCTTTTTTGCGATTAATCTCACACGGCTCACAGCCATAACTTTTTGGTTCCAACCCCAACTCCCTTTGACATCAAATTTGTCAACCATTCTTCTCTTCTTTTTTTTCCCCTCATTTTATACTATTCTACCTTTGCAAATAATGTATTTTGTTTATTTTCTACTCTATAGAATTACGTTTGGAATTAGTGACCGCTAAACTAACAAAATTCAATTTTTTTTTTTAAGTATCCATTATAGGGTTCATTTTTCCACCATAGGTAACCAAATTAATTGTGAAACTTGCCTATTGATTGAAGTATTAGTAAGCATTGGCTATCTAAGAAAATCATCCAAATGACTCAAAGAATTACAAATTATGAGATAAATTTTGAAATTTATGTTTCAAATTTAATGGACTCTTTTGAAAAATAGCATCAAGCACATTCCCATTTAATGAAATAAGAATAAGTTCTCATGGATTTGCTTATCAGTCAACATTCATTTCTTGCTGTTAAGCTTTCAACAAGCATGAAAGAGAAAAAAAAACGATTTTTTCCCCCTTCAAACCGTCAAGATGAGTGTTGATCCTTATCTATTCACACATAATTTAAGCATTATCAAAAG
>NW_019104531.1:736028-747848 GCF_001995035.1 Momordica charantia
GAGATTATTCAGCGAAGAAGAATGATTCTCCGTCGTCGGAGGAGGAGGCGGCGGCGGCGATGAAGAAATGTAGTCGATGGCGGAGCTTCCGAAAGCATCCGGCAACGTGGGCGGCGGCGGTGGAGAAGACATCGAAGCGTAGGGTCTAGAGAGAGAGAGAGAGAGAGAGAGAAATGAAGCTGGTCTGCAAAATTAATCTTCTCCCCTTATATTTATATTTAATTAAATTCCGAAATTTGAGAAGATATTAGTGGTATGGTATAAGTTTTTTTTTTTTTTAAGGAAAATAAGTGGTATCGTATAAGTCTGTGTAATTGTACCTTCGACTTTTAATCTGAGTTTTTTTTCTCTTTCTTTTGACAACTTTAATCTGAGTAATTATTCTCTTAAATTCGTAAAACCTATGTAACAGAATTCGGCTGTATTTTAGATTAAGATTTTTAATTAATTAAATTATGTTTAAGTTGTAATATAGTTAAATTTAACAGCTTTATAAGTTTGAAGGTAATATCTCATATTGAACTATTGAGAGTACTTAAAGTTGTAATTTAGAGGTAACCTTTGTATTTTTCTTYAAAATTTATATCGTTCTCTYTAAAGCTCTCTTTTATGAGTGTTTGAGCCAACTTATTTCAYACCATAGTTGTCTGACTCTAAGCACATACTTTTTTTATCAATACTTTTTCTTTTAATTATATTCTATATATTTATTTAAATTTATCAATTTATTCTTAATATAAATATGCACGTGACATTTTAATATATCGCATTGATATTATTGTATACATATAAAAGATACGATCGAACATCAAAATTTCATTATTCCAACTATGAAGTTGAGAGTTCGAATCTCTACCCCCACATGTTGTACTAAAAAAAAWYMWTWWTWWTTWAMCMAAMSRAWWAAAAAAATGTATCCTATAAATTATATGTTATAGGTGGAGGRCTCTGACCTCTGATCGAAGTAAGTAATATTTTACCTCGTTAAATTATGCTCGTGTTACACTATATATCTTAGGAAAAAAAGAATCAACATATTATAAGTTGTCATAACGAATATAGYTTACTAATAATTGATATATATCTAAATGGATTGAATCATCCACCTCACATGTTGTACTAAAGGAAAAAAAAACATTATATATTACTTTTAAAAATTACAAACTCATTCAATTAAATACACGTAGGTTTCTAAAACTCATGTTACGTATGATCCGACTAAACGCGCCGTTTTAATTCATTTTTTGGCCTGTTTGGGGGGTAGCATTGAATGTGGTTAATTTAATTATACACCTGCCAATGTACATTATTTTTAAATTAAATAAATAAATGTGGGTGAGAAGAGTAAATGCGCCCCTGTGCTTACAACCGTGCGATCACTGCGATGCCCAAATCGGATGGAAAATTAAAAATAAACTACTGCTCTGTGTGGGGCCCACCTTACTCAACTGGGTCCCACAATCTCCACTATCGGATGTAATCATCACACGTTGGTCGTTCGACACGTCGGCAGTTATCGTCTCCTTGCCGTACACATCCCCGCACTCAATATCTCTTTGCCGTTAATTTTTTTCCATTGTAGTTTAAAGAAAAACAAATTAAAAGCGCAAAAATAGAAAAATAATGCAATCAATCAAATTATAAACTACATTTGTGAATTATGAATATAGTTGAATTGGTCCAGTCATCTATCAGTGAGGAAAAAATTATGCATTCAAATTCTCAGTTTCATGCTTTCTAAAAATATTAATTTTCTAAAAATAATTAAGATTGTCTTTTTAACACTTTTTCAAATTTATACATTTGTTGTCTCTTTAATGATTAGAGATATATGTCAATTATTGCTGAATTATGCTCGCTTTGACTGTTTGATAACATTATCATTTATTGTTTCTTGTTTATCAATTATAGTTTTTTTTAGTAATATTAGTGTTCGATAACTATTCACGTTTCACGTTTCTCGATTTTAAAAAACATTTCAAAAAATGTGCATAAACATTGGAAAAAAATTCAAGTTCCCTTTGTTTATGTTTCTAAACTATCCAAGTTCCCTTTGTTTATGTTTCTAAACTATTCCAACACATAAACTTAAAAGACATTATTTTATAACTTCAATCAAAAGGTCGTGAGTTTGAATCTCCTTCCCAACATGTTGTACTGAAAAAAAAGACATTATTTTATCATTATTTACTTTTGAAATGCATGATAAATATTAAAAATAAATAAAAGATAATTTTTTTGATATTTAATTTAAAAAGTTAATTTTCATATAAAAAACCTAATTTTCTGATTTGAAATTGCAGACATTGAGAACCAATGATTTTTGTTTACTCAATAAACAGTAAATAGTTACTAGATACATTTTTATGTTTTTT
Organism: Momordica charantia; assembly: GCF_001995035.1. The sequence goes on from NW_019104531.1 coordinate 738,404, forward strand.
ATAATATAAAATAATAAATTAAAAGCAAAATTATGAGATTTAATGTTAAAGTGGACAATATCATATTAATAAAGATTAGATGGTGGTCATTTCTCCTTAACGAGCAGTAACAGAGTTATACCTTGAACTTAGCCATGTAGGTAGAATCCTCTACCAAATAAAATAGCGAGCCTCGAGAAATTGGTTGAACTATCCGATAGGTAGTATGCTTCAACAAAGAGGAGGGACGTTTGGTGTTAAAGGCAACGTACTAATAGTAAGACAAAGAAGATGACTATTTGAAAGGATGTTCAGTGATACTTAATATGACCAAAGTCTCATATTGGTTAAATAAGATATAGTTCGTGGTATACAAATCATGAACAACATCTTCATGAAAATGATGCATTTTACGTAACAAAAAAATGAAGTCACACTAACTTATGTCCAAAGTAGAGAATACCATATATTACGTTGATGTACATTATCAATAATATTATCGAATAGACTTTTAAAGGTTACTTATCATGCAGTAGACTTTGATGCATAATTGTATCCTAAGATGCGAAGATATAGTTTATGTGTTACACGAAAATGAAGTGGCATTGATTGGACCTTAGGTAATGATTAATTATCCGAAAGAAATAATTTATAATAAAGTATTAATGTGGATATCCACGATCCTCCTCCTCATTCTGTTAAATTAGTATAAAATTAAACCATAACCTCATCATTACTTCTGAGGAAAATAAATTAAAAAAAAAAAAAGAAATGGAATTTTTGACAGATCAAAAATGTTATTTTGTTTCCCAATCCCACGCATTTGGGATTCTGTGCATTTCATTGCTTCATTGACACTCCTCGCATGTCTCCCTTTCCTTACCTTAAACTATAGTCTATAACCATCTCCTCTCTCTCGAATTATTTTTAATTCTTAAACTAATTTTTACATTTGTTTGTTTTTTCAACTTGCTCTATAACTTTTTAAATCTTTTATTTTTGTCTTTTTTATGTATTTCTTTGCAAAATTATATTGGTTGACAAAAATTAGTTGCTCAAAAAAAATTGTAAATATGATAAATTGTTTCTTCTATCGATTATAAAAAATATATAAAAATTTCACTATTATATTTTATTTATGCGATCAAATATATCACTAATATGTTAATTTTTTTTATCATTAAGAGAGTATAACACTAATATACTTAATATAGAAATATATAGTACATTGTTGACATAAAGAGTTCTTATTTATGCTAACTGTGTTATTGTTGTGTAAAATATTTTATTATTATTTTTAAATAAATTATGTGTTTTGTTGAGGAGCAAAACTTATATCTCAATATAAATTTACATACCAAACCTATCTTATAATTTCTTATATTATATAAATTAAAATTCGTGAGTTCTAAATTTAATTATGTATAATGAAAAGAAATGGAGAGATCTTTTTACAACTTTCATAGGCTTTTGGCCAAATATATGGGAAAATTTTGACTTCAAACATTTTTCTAACCTAATTAATTTTAAGTATTTGGGTTTAAAAGTCAAAACAAACAATATCCATTAGTTCACCAAGATCAATGTTTATCATATTGGAGATGAGTGGAATGGGAGTTCACCCAAGAGTTTTTTTATTTAATTTTTTTTTTTGCCTCAATCTCTATCATTTATTTTAGATTTATGACGTCATTTTTTTAATTAGTCAACTTGATTTACCTGATCTCCAAGTCTAAAACTCAAAACATTTAATTAGTCTTAATAAATTTTGAATTCAATTACATTGTTAAAATCCCTATTGGTAATTAATGGAAAAAAAATTGAAGTGGTCTATTTTTCGTAGATACAACAACTCATAACATAAAAGAGGACAATATATGGATGACCAAATTTATAGACAAAAATTATTTCCCTAAAAAATTTTGCGATCTTTTTTTGGTTTTTATCGTTGATGTATTAAAAAAATTAGATTTTCGTAAAAAAATGAATAAATTGAAATTTATCAAAATTATTGTTTTATTAATCTATTTGGATATATGAACATGCCACTTAACAAAAAAAATGGATTTTGTTAATTGATGGGTCAAATTTTACTATAAAAGGATTTGATTTTAGGTGTAAAAGCAGTATTCAAATAGTATGTTTACTTGTCCAAATATGTCAATAAAACAATAATTCAATGATCTATTTACTTTATGTCAACAAAATTCTTATCAAACGAGTAAATTTGAGAATTTTAAAATACTAAGGGTCAAATGAAATATTAGGGACAATATTGTAGGGTATATCTGGGCAAAATTAAACTATAACATATGAATCTGAAATTTATTACCAATGTATAATATAAGTTATTAAGAGCATGGGGCATTCATTATAACACCAATTGGTTGTTGCAAAAAATAAAAGCATAAGGTAGGTAGTTCCCCTAGGCTATAACACAACATATCCCTGATTCCATGTCTCATCAAATTTATTAGTACTGTGCTGCTTTAATATGCAATTTACTTTCTTTTTCTTTTTCCTGCCTTTTCAAAATTTGTCGTGGTCCTAAAAAAGAATACTTCTTCTTTCTTTTAATTCAACAATATAGGATGGATATTCGAACATGATGGGAATATATGCCTAATTTTTTCGAGATAATTTAATTATATGTTTCATTAATGAGTTAGAAATACCGTGTATTTTCATTTGATGAAATAGATACATTTATCCATTGAATTCAAAGTCTAATTCATGGTAACTTTCCTAACCGATCAAAATAACTGGTTGGTATAGAAAATTGAGTCGTAAAAAATACTATTATACTAACAGCTAACTACCTCGTACAAATGATTAATCTAAACATAACTTTGTGGTTAAGGTATGGTTTGTTTTACTCCTGAACTCAGCCTTTTTTGTTGTGATGTTATATAAATATCATTAAAATAATAATATATATTTTTTTTTTGTGAATTAAAATGATATTATTTTGAAATGTATATCATCAACACATATAGCCTATTTATACATTTTCAGCATGAACCCAATAGGCCCAGAGAGAGCTCTTTATGGGCCCAATTGTATAGCATTTCTAGGCCCAAAAGCCCCATAAATCAAATTCCTAATGGGCCCAAAAAAATAGCGGCTTCAAAGCCCATCATAATAGTGGCTTTGATCCACTTTCCTTTCGGGAATTCCTCCATTTTCTGAGCTTCCAAACAGCTTCAGCCGAACCCTCTCACTTCTCCTTCTCCATCTCTCTCCGACCTTGCGAGAGCCGAGCGACCCCCTACAGTCTCCGCCATGTTCCGACGAGCTTCAAGCCTTTTGGCCCGCCCTCTTCGCTCTGCCAGGGCCAGATCCTTCTCCACCGATCTGCCGGCGGCTTCCTCCCCCGACGAGGCCTTTGTCGAGACATGGAAGAAGATGATCCCTAATATTGATCCTCCCAAAACTCCGCTCTCCTTCATGGCTCCTCGTCCCGCTACGCCTTCTTCCATTCCTACTAAGCTCACTGTCAACTTCGTGCTTCCCTATGCCTCGGAGCTCTCGTCCAAAGAGGTCAGTGTCGGAAATTCGCTTTCCAGTTGATTCTTTTTTTCCTTTTTCGGGAGAGGTGTTGAATCTTGTGCGTGAGTTTTCTGCATTTGATTTGATTATAATGTGAATTTTTAAATTTTTGCGCTTGTATTGACTCTTGAATTTCCCTGATTTTTGGTACCAATTTTGATATTATTGTTTCTTCATCGATTGATGTGAACCTTGTAATAAATGAAATCTAGTGTTTAGTTAAAATAATAGACGTAAATGAGCGTTTCAAATCCACAGATACAAATGTAGAACTGGAAATGGATTTTATCCAACTGAGGTCGCAGGAAGTCTGTTTATTGTATTCTCTGCTCTCGATATGATATAACAATTCCTTTACTTAGTCAATGCAGTTCATAGATTTGATGTTCTTGTATTGTTTTTTGTTTTAAATTTGATATTTGGCATTCATTTCCTTATACTATTTGATTACACTGGAGGATGTGTGTTGTGTTCTCTTTCCTATTCATTGGCATGGTGATGCTCAGATCAGATCATGTCAATTCTGTAAATTTCATGTTCATTGCTTATGGTTTTTGGAGCTGCTATGGATTGTTCATATGCACTAAAAAGAACTGCTAAATCTGCCCGTCAGGTTATATTCTCAAAGCTGTAAATTTGGGCTTGTAGTATCCCCAATGCTATTATATCAGCAACGCCAAGAATTAGACCAAGTTGTATCTAATTAAGGTGGCGTTTTCATGCAAATTCATGTTATCGCCAATTCTTTTAAAGTTTATATTTCTTTCATCTCTACCGGTGCCTCTTGTTTTCTAAATTCCTAGCCAGTTCTTTGGTGCCGTTATGGACATTTTAATCCTCTAATGGATGCTTACATATTCTGACAAGAACCCTATGTTTATTAATGACTTCTATTTTTCATTTTTTGGGTGAAGAAACATTATACTAGAGAAAGAACATGTATGACGGAGATCAAAATCAAAGGGAGAACATCTTAATGGGTTGTGGTGGTCAATAATGACCGGTGTAAATACTAAATGTCTTAGAGGGAATGAGTTCAAACTATGAAAAAAATTATCTACCAAGGATTTAATATCTCTATGAGTTACCTTGGCAACCAAATATTGTAGGGTCAAGTGTTGGTCCTGTGAGAATAATCGAGGTGTCCACAAGTCTGCAAATATCCCACAAAAAAATCAAAGGGAGAACAAATATAAAAGAGATTGCAGACCTCCGATTAGTTTGAATAGAATAACTACAAAAGAATTTAGAGGGAAATTTTCATCTAGAGACTAGAAATCAAATCATACCAACTAATCTGTTTTCCAATTTTTCCAATAAGATTCTTTGGTTTTTCTCAATACACATCTTCCAACCCCAAGAAGCAGTAAATGCTTCAAAGTTGATGCTTCCAAAATTTATTAGGACTATAGTATACACTCAGTGGATGAATTGTTCATTTACCTTCTCTTACTGATGAGAGGCTGTGTTTGACTTACTCTCAAATTAAACTTTATTTCTTCTATTTAGTATAACTGCTAGAAATACATGGAAGCAGAGTCTAATGGGTCATACTCCTGGGAAGCACAAAAACGGCCAAATACACCCATGCTTTGGGCTCATTTATCACAGATATTCATCGTTCTTTAAAACTATTTTTTTCTCCTCCGTTCTCAACAGGTTGACATGGTAATAATTCCAGCGACAACTGGGCAAATGGGTGTTCTCCCTGGTCATGTAGCTACAATTGCAGAATTGAAGCCAGGGGTTCTATCAGTTCACGAGGGGAGTGATGTGAAAAAGTACTTCGTGAGCAGTGGTTTTGCATTCGTTCATGGCAACTCGTTTACTGACATAATTGCTGTCGAAGCTGTGCCTGTAGATCAAATTGACGCTAGCCAAGTACAGAAGGGTCTTGCCGAATTCACCCAGAAGTTGAGCTCTGCCTCAACAGACTTGGAGAAAGCAGAGGCCCAAATCGGAGTCGACGTGCACAGTGCCCTGAATTCCGCCCTTACAGGATAGTTTCCTCGGCTTCAGTTGATCTATTTCCAATTGTATGTTCCTTCATAATCTGCCTCATTTGACAGTTTGAGTTGTCTTCTCTGGTCGAAATACCCACTGGAACATCATCTCGGGCTTACTATTTTCTGTGTTGAATTTGAAGTGATTCACAAATAAATACTTAGGATGGTTTTTTTGCTTGGCCTTCAGTAGTTGGTCATAATCTGGTGCCACCAATCCCAAAAACATAGAAGAATTTCATTTGAATTTGTATGGCTGATTCAATTCAAATCATCATGTCATTTGATATCAATGGAAAAAAGGTAAAAATATTCGTCCACCTTCTGAATCGATTGGAAGAATCCAGATTTCCATTTATATATATTCCCCTTCTTTTGACAGGGCCAAGGCAATATTGGAAATTCTGTAGGCTGTTCAACGATTTGGTTTGGTTCTCGTTAATTTAGTCCTTGATTTAGTTCTTCATCGTCAAAATTAAATGTTTATTTTTATTATATTGCGGTTTACTCTTTCTAATTTATATACACATTTGATTCTTAACCAATTAATCAATCTATGTATTTAAAAAATTTTATCAAGTCTTAGACAATATTTTTTAAAATTTTGAACTCGAACTAAATTTTTACTAGTATGATATGGAGAATTTGTTCTATTAACAAAAAATTAGAAGTTCCTTCTTCTCTTACGGTTGGAGGTTTGATCTTCTATATGCTCAAATTAAATTGGTACGATATATGACTAGTCAAATGATTGCATCTTACTAACTTGATGATTTAGTTTTTTATTACAACTTTAAAAAATGAAACTATGCCCGCCGAAAACAGTGTATCATCGGAAATAATAATAAAATGAGAAAATATAAAAATATAAAAATAAATTGTACATCTAAAATAGTTATGAAAAGAAAGGGCCGGGCCGTAAGACGAGGATGTCAGTTGGGCTTTTATTGGGCTCTGCTGTGGATCCGGAACCAGGCTTCCTGTTGGGTATATTGGACCACTTTGACCCAATAATTACGTGGGCAACATGGAGCCCAACATGGTCCAGAATACATGTTGTTCGAAACGCATAAATGAAAAAATATATTTAATAAAACAAGATTTATTAGAAACCGAAAGGGAGTAATCAAAATTTTAAAAATAAAAAATAAATAAAAGAGGAAGAAACAGAGAATTTGATGAGTTCCAACAAACTGTGATGTTGACTTTTAAGTTTTTTTTTTCCCTTTTTTAATAGTAGGCGTGAGAATACAAACCCAAAATCTTTTAATATAAAATATTTGAATTTTTAAGTTGATGCATGTTTATTCCTACCTAATATTGGTGGTCCTTATTTTTTTACCTTTCGACATGTTAAAATCAAGTTACCATAAATTAACTTCCTAAGCAATCTTTTTATATTAAAATTTTATTTTAAAGGCAAAATAAAATATTAACCGAAATTTCCAAATAGAACATTAAATTTTATAGTCAAATAGAAAGTTAATCTAAAAAAAGCTTTCAGCTTCTATCAGATTGCTTTATACTCTTTCTATCTTTTCAAAAAGAAAAATACAATTTAAAAAAAAAAATACCACAATTATTATATGAATAAAAAATACCACATACTTAAAAAAAATAACAAATAAAACTAGTTGTCGAGACATTAAAATATAAATGCCCTTTACCAATCAAACCCCACCTGTCGTGTTGCTTTTATTTCTCTCTTTATTATCTTTTTTTATTCAAACTTTATTGGGAATTGTAATGTAAATGTCCGTATCACAAACCTACACGTGGACAAAAATTATTCATCGGAATTTTAAAAAATTACCACATTGACTTCAAAACATAATTTTTTGATTTAAAAATAATTTTTCGTTTTCCAAACTCACATGAAATAGGATCCTCTCGATCTCATCCCCAAGCTCTTCCACTCATTTTTCAAATGAGAGTCGGAGACCAATAAAGAATATTAATAAATAATTGTTTGTATTTAAATACATTTAATAATTTACACTTGAATTATTTATTGGTCCATCGAGTTCTATCGTGGCGCGATATCCACCGTCGATCTGCGGCTTTACGGAACCCCGGAATCTGCATGTCCAGCCGTTTCGAATCATCGCCACGTAGCACGTGCAGTTACGTACGCTGGAGCGTCTGTTTGAGTCGCACGTGTAACGGGCAGATAAAGGTAAGGACTGCTGCTGCCCGGAAGGATGCGGGCAGAGGCCGTGGGCCCGGAGGACAATGACCTAGGAAATAGAGCCAGCAGGGATATGCGTCAGGTGGGCCCCGCTGAATCGCTGGCTTTTTGTCGTCTTCCTCGGTTGCCTTTTGGGTCCCACCACCCAGTCAGCTCCAAAGCCTCTTTTGGAATCAAGTTCCCACTTTTACCTTTTTGCCCCTTCAGCAACCCCTTTTTACATATTTGCCCCTACATAAACCAATTATGTTGTTTCGGTACCTATTATGTGGGCCCCACCGTCAATATGGAACTGTTGAATACCATGAAAAACCGCTCCAGATCAAGTGATGAATATTTTTTATAAATTAATTAATAAAATTTTTTATATTTTTAAATAAGTTAAAAATATTAATATTAATATATTAAGTATATATTAGTTGCATTTTATTAATATTATTTTTTTTATAATACGACGAAAATGTCGAATTATTCCTTAGGTTGATGTGGAATTCATTGATATATGAAAATATTGGTGGACATATCGTCATGTCGACGATTATTTAATACCATGATTATAATTACATTTGAGATTCGGGGCACCGCTCATAGTTACACTTTTTCTCGAGGGATGACGCTTTCATAATTTATGGACCATTCAAGGATAAAGTTTAGAAAATATGATGAAGTTTCTTGTGTTTGCAATAAGAACCCTGACTTTATGCTTAATACCTCTTCTTGCCCACATTTTATGTGTATTTACCGTTATTCCATTGATTCGTGATATTGACAGCATGATTTGATAAGATTTTACCTCAATATTTTATTGAATTTATTCACATTAAAAGACCAAAATGGTTTCAAAGTCTAACCCTTTTTAAAAGGCAAATCATTCGAAGAATTATATAAAATATATGCAATTTGAGGGTTCGCTATATTAATTATTAATTATGATATGATATGTCTTTACAGATAATAAGGAAAAAGTAAAAGTATCAGATATGTGTTACGGTAAAAACAAAAAGGTCAATTTATTAACAAAAAAATAATAATTTACTTATACAATATTATCCATAGATATTTACGAGGTTAATTGTTCATGCAATTTGGATGTAAAATGACATCTTTAGTCGTGAAATTGTATAAAATATACTGTGAAAAATGTGGTTAATTTAAATATCTAACATGTTTTTTTATTTTTTTAATGTAACATCACTATCCCTGTACTAATAAATATTAACTCGTAAGAGATACCATTATTTCTTATACTTGCTCAACAAAACAAAAAATTAAAAATTAAAAATAGGTTTCAATATAACAAAATAATAATTACATAAATATTCCTACATTTAAATACAAAATTTTTTGCCCAATCAATTATCAAAGAGCGGTGGAGAAAAAAAAATTAAAACGAACATAACTCAGTAATAATTGAGATATATTTTCAACAAAGAGGAGAGTGTGAGTTAGATCTCTCAACCCCACATGTCATGGTTGTCATTTATTTAATATATTCAAATTCATACCAATTTACCATCAAATGTGCTATTTATTTATTTGTTTCTATTTAATATAATAAATTGAGTTCAACGAGTTCATAAATTTAATAATTAATCTAAATGTTTGTTTATTTATTTATTTTTTAGTACAATAAATAAAGATCGAAGATTCGAACTCCTGATCGTAGATAAATACCAATTACCACTTAACTAATAAATATTTATTTTCTTTTATTCACATTTAAGCT
>NW_019104531.1:748043-818990 GCF_001995035.1 Momordica charantia
TTGGTTTGGGAAAGGGATGCATGCACTTGCAGCCAATAGATTTTCACCACGGAACAGCAAAACCACCCATTTGAAAACCATCTTCTTGGATTTTCTTAGGGTTACTATCCCATACTCCGCGGTCTACCCAAACCCACGCAATTTCAACCAATCAAATCATTTTTCTATCTTTTTTTCTTTTTATTTTTTACTACAACAAATCTAGGGATAGAAGATTAATCTTTTAGGAAGGAACAAGATACATTAACGGTCGAACTATGCTTATATTGACTCGTTTTTGTACTTCTATATCTTCTTAACTAACTAATAAATGTTTTAAACCTACGAGAGGGAGGAATATAAAACGTGAAAAATGAAATTTCTCTTTTTTTTCTTTCGTTGTTTCACACAAATATAATGAGGGGTTAAATTTTGAGAGGTAACTTACGGAAATATAAAAATTTGACATCCGAGTACTATTTCCAAATACATTGGGAGGGGTACCTTGAGCAATGATTAAATAATTATATTTTTATAGGTCGTAAGTTCGTATGCCTGCTTTTATATTTGATATTCCAAAAAAAAAAAAACTTGATAGGTTAAGTTATAAAGTTTATGTATGAATTATAAATATTGTTTCTATTTATAATTTAAATTTTAAATTATGCGTTTATTTATAAATTATTATTAAACTCCTTAACAAAAATCTTATCAGTTTGTTTATCCACAATATTGTGTAAACTCAATTGAAATTTAACATAATGAACGTGCCACTTCACTTCAATGTCTTATTAATTAGTGTTAATGACACCAATATAAATATATGAATAATTTAAAATTTAGGACGTACTTTATGAAATAATAATAATACATGGTAAAATATATTGATGTGATTTCATTCAACTATAATTACTGTAAAAATAATTAATTGCAACAACAACCCATCAATATTTCAGAAATCGATGTTTAAATTACAACCATAGAAATAATCAATAATAAAATAGTTTAGCTAATTAGAATATAGTTTAATTGGTCAAAGTATTTATACCCGACAAAAAGTTCACAAATTTGAATTCACACCACACAGATGTTGTAAAAAAAAAACAATTAACGTCAAAGTTTCTAAGTCTAAAATAATAGAAATTAAATGAAATTTCATTTCTGTTTTCAAGAAAGAAAAAAAAACATTCACATATATATTTTAATCCTAATATTTTAGTGTTTTTTTATTTATTACTATTGAATTTTTTTTACAACACATGGAAAAAAATTCTATCCAACGTACCTTAATTCGTTGAGCTAGATAAATATTTTCATTATAATATACTTCAACCATACCATTGCCGCTATAATGTCGCACATAAGCTAAATCATACACGTCGAGAGAGAGAGAGAGGGATAAAGCTTGGCTGGTTCTCCTTACGAGAGAGAGAGAGTTTTCACTATAATAGTCCGCGAAGCAGCTGATTAAATACCAGCTCCGGCAAAGCAATTATAAATGGAGCCAAATAGCCCAGCGTTCTTCTCCCCCTGGTCGCCCATTTCCTCGCAATTTCTTCTTCCAAGCTTTGCCCTAAGCTCCAAAATTCTTGCCGGTTCCGGCGAATTTTTGCGAACTTTCAAGTTTCTTCGCCTTCTTTCCACTATGAGGACTGCGCCGCTCTTCTACGCCGGCTGCGCCGATTACCTCCTCCCTGAGCCTCACTTCCTCGAAGCCTGTTCCCTTTGCCGGAAACCTCTCGGACGCAACTCCGATATCTTCATGTACAGGTGCGTTCAATCTTTCATGACCTGGAGAGTCTGTGTTTTTGTCGAGTTTTAATCGCGAGTTTTCTGCTTGCTTGCTGAGAAATTGAGGCTTCAGAATCGCTGAATTAGGCTTAGATCGGAATTTATGTGGTCGTTTTTTTTTAAAGTGATGGAAAGTGCTGTTTAGGTTTCAATTATGCTTAGATCGGATCGATCTGTGCTCTGTTTGTTTTGATTTTGAGGTTTTGATCGGAGAATTGAAACTTATTCTCTGTTTTCTGTATTGCAGGGGGAACACTCCGTTTTGTAGCAAAGAGTGCCGGCAAGAACAGATTGAAATCGACGAAGCGAAGGAGAAAAGCTGGAGACGTTCTTCTTCTTCTTCTTCTTCTTCTTCTTCTTCCTCCTCCTCTTCTTCAACCACTCAAACTCACAGAAAACCAGAATCTAGCAAGAAAACTGTACGGTCCGGCACCGTCGCGGTGGCCTGAGATCTTCAGTTTGAAGCATAAAATTTTTCATCTACAGAGAGAGAGAGAGAGAGAGAGAGAGAGAGAGAGAGACCTTTCCCAATTTGGAAAAAGAAATTTGTAGAGTGGAGTGGATGCTGATAATGAATTTCCATTACCAGCTCAAGGACTCGATTTTCAGAGAGATCAAAAAAAAAAAGAGATTCGGTAAATAAGTTTTTGATCTCTGAACATATTCGGATAAAAATCATGGGAAAGAGCATCCTGAGATTGGGTGGTTTTTTCTGTAGTTTCTCTTGAAAAAACAAAACGAAAAAAAAAAACGAAAAAACGAAAACGAAAACAAAATACTCATTTTTGAGAGAGACAATCACTTTTTTTTCCCAATTTTTTTTCTGCCCATAAATTTTGATTGTTGAGATTGTCGCATAAATCGGTCGTGAAATAAAAATAAACTAAAATAAAATAGGAAAATTGTGAAATGGTTATTATAAAATGTTAGAACTAATTTACGAGAATTCAATAAATTATAGATTCCATTAATAATGCATTCTTTAAGTTTTATTTAATGTCTTCGAAGGAAAAACAAAATTGATGTTAGAAAACAACCATGTAATTAAATTTGTCTCCGTTCGTAGTTAAAATTTGAAAATATTGAATACGAAACAAATAGCGAATCTTGATATTTAATAAATATATAAATAGAGAGTTCGTATTTATCTAAAATGTTACTTTACTTTTTAATTAAAAAGAAAAATAAAATATGGAATTTGAGATTGATTTTGTGAAAAAGTTGAGGAAAATGTTAGATTCATTAGTTGTACTTGTACTCGAAAAAAAATTATAGATTTATTTGATAAGCCTTATTTAATTTGTTTTTATTTTTTGTCTGACACAGCTTGATTTGATTGTTAGAAAAACTATGGTAATTGATTTTTATTTTTTTTATATAAGAGACGAGAATCGAACTCAGGATCTGATTTTTTAATTAGAGATAAAGTGTGTTGACCATTTACTATGCTCGATTTGGTCATGGAAATTGAAATTTTTGTTTACGTTCAACGCGAAATTTAAAAATATCGGATGGAACAATGGATTAAAATGGCAAATTTTGATATTTAAAAAATATATAAATGGAAAGTTCATATTTATCTCAACTGTTACTTTTCATTATAAGAACAAAAATTAAAAAGATATACTCAAACAAATTTAAATAAATCTCAAATTTTGTTTTAAAGTTTAACGATTATAAGAAGTTAAATCTACATCATACGTCCTATCCATTCAGTCAAATTTAAATTAGAATAAATTCAAAATTTATTATACTAAGAGTTTAGTCTGTGCGTATATATACATATACGCCTGGTGCAGACATACACATACGAGTACAAGTATGGATAAACAACAAAATTTAGCATTTATACGTTTGTAAAGGATATTGTGTTGCTTTGCAATATCTGTTTCTCTAGGCCTTTTCAATCTAATTTTTTACTTTTAAAATTAACAAGGTTAATAGGGTAGCAATAAAAAATTGGTGGTAGAGGGGAAAAAACAAAAAAATAATATTATTTTATCAAAAAAAATGATCACATTTCTTCACAAATTCTTGATACTCATGAACAGATGGATCTAGAAAACATAGTTAGCACTCAACGCTCTAGTCATTACTTATCCGATCTATACTCAATAGATAATATAGTTTTGCATTCGTTGTGTGAGAGATTGTGATCTCTATTTATAGAGGCGAGCTTACGACAGTAGTCCAACGACCCTACGATCGTCAGGAGCATCCGACTACCCGAGCATTGCAACGCTCTGTCAAAGATTATGTCTAGTGCTTTGTGCCTGAATGTGCTCTTCAAGGTCGGCTCGTCCTTTGAGAAGGTCGGTCAATAAGCAAAACGTCGCTTGACTTGACTTGCCTTATCGAGTTGCTTGAAATTGTTTGAATGGTAAGATTTATCAAATTCTACCCTTCATTAGGATGAATAATGACCTTCGATGTTAACATATGGCAGGTGATAACTTGACTCCAATATATACATATTTTTTATCGTCAAATAAAGTGAGCTTTTATTATATATTCGAGATAAATCGAATTGAGTTGGGTTTGAAATATGAAAAAAAAGGAGTAAAGGTAAGTTGGGAGTATATTTATTTACTTTTTACACATCAACTCAAACAAATAGTCAATGTCATAATATATTATGCAAACAAATATTCTCGATCCACAAAAAAGAAAAGAAAAATCTGATTGACGGTAAAAGAGTTTGCGAATAAAATTAAATTAAAGCAGAAGAAACACAAGTAATTTCACCATGACAAAAGGAGAAAGCTTTTTTTTTTCTTTTTTATTTTTTTGAAAAAGACAGAAGGAGAAAGGCTTGAAGAGATTGTGAGAATAAAAATAAAAATCACTCAATCAAATGCATAAGATACAATTAATAAATTTTATTGTCAAGATTTGTTTTTTTCTAACTATTTCCTAAACTTAAAAGATTAGGACGTTGCATCATGAAAAAAAAAACAATTAAATAACAAAATTTTCATATATTTATATCAACCTTATTAATAATAATAAATATTCTATCTGCTAAATTATTCTCCAATCAACACGTATGATTTGTAGATCGTAAATTTGCGAGGATAGACTAATGACTTACCATCGTACCAAAGCTTTCAATTGGCTATTTTCTAATTAATTTTTATTTTAAAATGGCTACATGTATGACCTGATATTGCTATTTATTATAATCTTTGATTATATTTCGGATTTTTCTAATCCGGCCCAAGCGTATTTTTATTGGGCTTTTTTAAAATTTGAACAGCCCATTTTCTGGAACACGAACTTCTCCTTTCATGAACAAAAAGCCCAAATGGCGGCCCAAATTGTAACATCGTCAGGCCCATTCCACACGCAAAAACTGCCCGTTTGTCAAAATATCGTCTCCTGCTGACTGTACTTGTCCCCGCTCTCGGTTCTTTCCCGCCTCTGCTGCCGCCATTTACGCTTCTGCAGCTCGCCGTCCGGCGAGTAATCTCCGATCAAACTCCGATTTAGAATGTAAGTCTTAAGCTCTTCGAAGCTGCGCCTCCTTCCAATGTTTGTTAATGTGCGTCGCCTGCACAGCTCTCTTAAGGTACACTGGCCTTCTTCTCTGTGCCCATCCCAAACCCTAATCCCCAAATTGTCAGACGAGTACTGTTCTTCGTCTTCGCATTCGGATACTCATGATTTTGATTACTTAGCTCAATTTTTGCCATGTAAGGATGGTGCTTTGAAATTGATCTCGCTGAGTTACGTGACTAAAAATGACCGGCGTATGGTCACCGTTGCGTTATCAAAAGCGATTAAGCTGTATCAGGGATACGCATTGAAGGGATTTTCGAGAACTTTCTGCCCGTTTTTATTGGTTAAGATTATGAAATTGTTTGAATGCCGGGAAACCGCGTTTGCGTTCTTCAAACTAGCATTTAAGGATGATTCTGAAGAGACTGTTAGGTCTTGCTTTATAGTGGCGCGTCTCTTAGCAGCTGAACGACTTCGTTCTCTCGCACAAGATATTGTTTCGTGGATAGTTGCAAGAGTTGGTCCGGGAAGGTGTAGCAATTTGGCGGCGTTTATGTGGGAAGGTCACTGTGATTACGAGTCTGACTTTTCAGTTTTGAACACTCTTATGCGGGCGTTTATGAAGTCAGAAATGCATTTGGAGGCGTTAGAAATATTGAGTAAGATGCGGGAGGTGGGAGTGATACCAAGTGTGTCGGCCATTTCGATTCTTTTCAGCCTTCTGCTTAGAGTTGGTGATTATGGTGCTGTATGGAAATTGTTTAGAGACGTAGTTCGAAAGGGACCTCGCCCAAATAATTATATGTTTAACGTAATGATTCGTGGGTTTTGTAGAAAAGGTTGTAGTAGGATTGGAGAAGGTCTATTGCATGTAATGAGAAAATTTAGGTGTGAACCAGATGTTTATGCATATAATATGTTGATAAATGCAAATTGTTTAGAAGGGCAGTCATCAGATGCACTTCATTGGGTGAATTTGATGATTGCAAATGGATGTAAACCTAGTACTGTTACATTCAGTACCGTCATCAATGCCTTCTGCAAGGAGGGAAATGTGGAGTTAGCTAGGAAGATTTTTGATGAAATTGAAGATATGGGTCTTTCTCAAAATACTATTGTCTATAATAGCATGATAAGTGGGTATGTCAAGGCAAGAGACATTGGCCAAGCAAACTTGCTATTTGAAGAAATGAGGACCAAGGCTATAGTTCCAGATGGCATTACTTTTAATATATTGGTTGCAGGCCATTACAGATATGGAAAGGAGGAGGATGGGGATAGATTATTAAGGGATTTATCTGTATCTGGGTTGCTTCCCGATTCTTCACTATGTGATGTAATTATCGCAGGGCTGTGCTGGGCAGGTAGATATGATGAAGCCATGAAGTTTTTAGAGGATTTACTTGAGAAAGGAATTCCGCCAAGTGTGGTTGCTTTTAATTCTGTTATTGCAGCATACAGCCATGTAGGTTTAGAAGGGAGGGCATTTTATGCCTATGGTACAATGGCAAAATTTGGTCTAACTCCTTCATCTTCCACATGTAGCTCCTTGCTTATCAGCTTAGCTAGGAAGGGGAGCCTTGATGAAGCAAGGATAGTTTTATATGACATGATAGAGAAAGGATTCCCTATCAATAACATGGCTTTTACAGTTCTTTTGGATGGGTACTTCAGGATAGGGGATGTTAATACGGCTGAAAGTCTGTGGAATGAGATGAAGTGTAGGGGGGTGTTCCCAGATGCTGTTGCTTTTGCAGCTTTTATTAATGGGTTCTGTATATCTGGTTTTATGGAGGATGCTTATGATGTATTCTCTGAGATGTTAAGAAAAGGGTTCGTGCCAAATAATTTTGTGTACAATTCCTTGATTGGTGGATTCTGTAAAGTGGGAAAACTAAATGAAGCCCTGAAGTTGGAGAGAGAAATGACGAAAAGGGGCCTTCTTCCAGATATTTTTACAACGAATATGATAATTGGTGGGTTATGCAAACAAGGTAGGATGAAGTTAGCATTTGAGACATTCATGGACATGTATAGGGTTGGTTTATCTCCTGATATTGTTACTTACAACACATTGATTGATGGTTACTGTAAATCATTTGACATGGGTGGTGCAGATGATTTAGTGAAGAAAATGTCAGATAGTGGGTGGCAACCTGATATCATGACATATAATATCCGGATCCATGGTTTCTGCACTACCTGGAAAATCAACCGGGCTGTGATGATACTGGAGGAGCTTATCGCAGCAGGCATTGTTCCGAATACTGTAACATACAATACTATGGTTAATGCTGTTTGTAATGTCATCCTGGATCATGCTATGGTTTTAACTGCAAAATTGCTTAAGATGGCGTTTGTTCCAAACACCGTGACAGCAAATGTATTATTGTCTCAATTTTGTAAGCAAGGGATGCCAGAGAAAGCCATATTTTGGGGTCAGAAGTTGAGTGAGATTCATGTTGATTTTGATGAAACGACTTATAAAATAATGAACTGGGCCAACCGTATTATACAAGAAGGTGGTGAGGTTATAAATACATCATATGAGAAAAGCGTCTTTATGGATTTCCTCATGTATATTACTTATGATTATTTTTGTAGAACTAAACCTTCAAGAGAAGAAGACGAGAACTCAACTTTTGAAACTAGTTTCAGTCGGTTCAATAGGTTGATTGAAGTATAAACTTTTATCTCTAATTCTATTCTTTCAGGAGGGTCACCTAGCATAATGATTATTCCAGAAATGCATTGTCAGGGAATGTATTTACTATTATTTTGCTGGGAGCAGCAGTAGGATTTTTGATGATTCCATTTACTTCACTTCTTCTTGCTTGCATGCATAAGGTAGGTGGGGATTCAGATATCAAGGAAATCTGGTGGTCTGCGGTCCTCTAAATTATAGATGTGTTCTACCTAGATGTAAAATGTACTGATAGAAAGCTCAACTAGCTGCGGCCTCTCCTGTTGGTTTGCACATATTTATCATGATTAAACAAAAATCAGGGAGTGCCTAACGTTCTTAAGGCCAATAATGAAAATAGAAAGAATCAGAACCCGATCAGGGTGTATGATGGTTGAACTATAAAATTCAGATTATGCCAACTTTTGTGCCCTTAGTTGAGATGGTTTGGTCAAGGATTTACAAGGCTTGGAACATTACATTGTTTGAGGAACTCTAAATACTGTCAGACTGTAGGATCATTAATAAGAGCATTTTAGTGCACTGCGGCTCCTTATGCAACATTTTTGTAATTTGATAATGGCACGTGAATTTATACAAACACTTGAAGTTGTATTGCTATTCCAGTAAAATTAGACTTAATGGAGCGTCAAGCCAAGAGTGAAATCTGTTGTACTCAAAGTAGTTAGAGCAGCTGAACGACAATTGAATCAAGTTCGTCTGTCTGGAAGTTCCTGATACATCAACAAAGAGAAGAATATTCCGGGAGGATTCATCCTTTGAGGTAATAATATGAAAAAACTTGTCTTGAGTAGGAAAAAGTCCAATTCATCCTGTGCTTTTGCATTTTTTATGGCTTTGTAGGCAACCATGATGTGTGATTTTTAGGACCTCTGATGTTGCATAGGTATTACATTATTCTGTGGCTGGGTGTATAATTTAACACTGTAATTGTATATGTTGGATCCCTATAACGCCTGCACAGTAGTTATATCTTTTTACTCGGTTAACACATTGAAGAATTCCTATGGCAACGAAAGTTCGTCATTGAATGTTCTTTTACTTGGTCTTAACACTTATTACTTATTTGCCCCTTTGATGTATGTATTTGGTTTATTGATTGATTTCAACTTATGCTGCCTACGTGAATGACTTTTAGTCCCAAATCGCCAGCGACAAAGAGACTTAGAGCCTAGAGGTTAGATATCATATAGGGTGGAAATTGAGTGATGTAACAGAAAGTTGTTTTTTTGGGTTATTTTTATTTTATAAATTAAAAAAAAGGTTTAAATACTATTTGGGTCTATGTACTTTCAGACTTTTGTTCATCTTGATTTCTATACTTTCAACTTTTTTAGTTCTTGTATTATTAGAGTGTCCATTTTGGTTCTTATACTAAAAGTTACCATTTTGATCCTTATTTGCATAATTTTAAATACAAAGTTTATACACAATGAAATTCATTTAATTCAAATTTATGGCTACATTTCAAGAAATTTAGTGAATAAAATGTCAGGCTAAAATTTTGATCTTGAAATAAATAAGATAAAAAGTGAAAATTAAGGTTCCAAAATGGTCACTCTTTAAAGTATAGAGATCAAAATCAACATTCCGTCCGGAACGGAGACAAATGGAATAAATGTTGAATAGACGTTTTGAAAGTACAGGAATCAAAATGAACCAAAGTCAAAATTATAGGGACCAGAGGAGTATCTAAACCAAAAAAGTAATAATGAAAACAACGAATAGAATGATAATAATAATGGAGTTGCGAGATTATAGATGTCAATCATGGTTTCTTCCCTAGAACCATAGCGAAATGGAGAAATTTCTGGGTTTTGAGAATGAAAGCAGAGGGATTAGTCAACTTGGTGTAAGTTAACTTGACACTCACATTTATTTAAAGAAAGGGAGTTTGAGGAGGAAAAAGTGGGATACATTCATCTCTCACTATCATCTTGACTAAGTAGATATTTAATTAATATTTAGTGCTAATTAACAATTAGAATAATGATGTTTAAATATTGTGAGAAATCCTTGCAGAGACCTGTATCTTTCCGCCTTTACCATACCCGAGTTTCAAGTGGATGAAGATGTAAGCCGCCCCACCCTATCCAGTCAGTATCTATATCTTTATGATAGATCTCATCGTGTTTATTTTCTGGGCCCCAACCGAAACATTTAAATCAATAGAATAAAATAACTCAAAATAGACTATTTACATTGGCTACTGTTCACCTCCTGCAGCAGAATTTCTATTGTGTGTCATATGTTTGCCTCAACATTTCTACTTCAAATTCTCGATTGACATTCTATTCTATTCCGTTTCTTTGCTTTCAAGACTACAGCATAGACTATGTACCAAAATATGATCCTGAAAGTGTGAAACCAAAGTTTCAAGGCACTTTTGCTCTTTGCATTATCATAAATCTTCTTCTACTTGCACCCTCCACATGCTCTCCCAGTTTCTGCAGGTGGCTCATCCGCCTTCTCCATGACTCTGGTGCCTCCATTTTTTCTGGCTCTCTTACCATGTCAGCTTCGTCGGAGGAGTCGGGACTTCCCTCGCAAGGTTCTCTGTCATCCACAGCTTCGATGATCTGCATCAATCTGTTTACTACCTTAGCCATTGAAGGCCTATCCTTTGCATTCTTTGCCAGGCAAGTATCTGCCAGTTTAGCTACTTCTCTAGCTGCATTGATAGGATACTGGTTTTCAAGTCGATGATCTATTATTGACCTGAACTTTCTGCTGTCAGGATTGAAATGTTTAACCCATTCCACAAGTTTTTGCTCTGATCTTGGAAGTTGTCTCTCCAATGATCGCCTTCCCGTCAGAATCTCATAAAGGACAACACCGAAACTCCACACATCACTTTTTGCTGTGAGATGACCCGTCTCGATGTAGTCTGGAGCTGCATATCCATTAGTCCCCATTACCTGTGTTGTACACATTGTAGAGTTCACTGTAAGCAGAAAATACAGCCTGAGAGTGATTAGAGGGGAAGGAGAACAAGAACACTTACTGCTGTCGAAACATGAGTATGCCCAACTTCTGGCCCTTCCCTGGCAAGCCCAAAATCTGAAAGCTTTGGATGAAAATTCTCATCCAGTAACACATTTGAGCTCTTGAAGTCTCTGTATATTATCTGTACCGTTATAGGAGATGAAACTAAATTTAATAGTCATGGAAGTTTGGAAGAATGGAATAAGTTCCACAAAATGGTGGTTTGTTTTGTGTATAATTTTCTTATTTGCAGACATACAAGTACACACACCCACACATTTGATTCTATTTGAGAGGAAATGGAACCTGAACTTCCAATCCTTCATGCAGGTAAGCCAATCCCTGAGCTGCTCCGAGTGCTATCAGCAGTCTCGTTTTCCAAGCGAGCGGTGGAAGTGCCTTATTGAAGAGATGATCTTCCAAGCTTCTGTTTGGCATATATTCATATACAAGCAGTCTTTGAATTCCTCTTGCTCCATCCAGAGCACAGTATCCTATGAGTTTGACCAGATTTGGATGCTCCACAATTCCAAGAAATTGAACTTCTGCCAGCCACTGCTTGTGTCCCTATTCGCAGAAAAGAGACGGTATGTAGAAAATTCACTTCCTTCAGAAATTTGCATCACATACAAAGGAAACAACTTCCTTTCCATTTTGCATGCTTATCATTCTTTTCCATGTGTTTAAAACTTAAAAAGATAATTGCAATGATATTTTCTACTAGATGCAAAGAAATCACCTAGTAAACATCTCCAACAGAGAGAAGAAGTTCACCCAAGAAACCCAAAGCAAAACATCCAAACAAACCTTTAGGACTGCTTTTCTAAGGCCAGTGTCCATACCTGTAAGCCATCCTTGCTCAGTTGCTTGATAGCAACAATAACATCTCCCTGCCCATCAACAGGCTTAATTGAGCCCTTAAAGACACTCCCAAATCCTCCTTGTCCAATCTTAAGAAGCCTGTTGAAGTCATGCGTTGCCTGTCTCAGCTCTGCAAATGAGAACACTCTCAAATTATGTGCTTTCTCTTCATACAATTCAGGTAAACTCCGAGGAGAGGTCAGAGAGCACGACGAATTAGCGGCCCGACTACACCCCGAAAAGTCAGAGTTCAAATCTGGTGCTGATCTTTGATGCCTGCTCCTGGACTTGCCCCTGAAGTGGAAGAAGCACTTCATTTTCTATATGATGCTCTGGAAATAGGTGAGTTCCCAGATGTTATCTTGAGCCTCTAAAAATGCAAACGTTTCAGCCGTTTGTTCTGGTCTCAAAACAACAGCTGAAAACACAACTTCTTATAGACAGATACAAGCAAATACAGAGGAGAGAACAGACACAAGAAAGACGACACGAAAAATCTCGATGTCAGGTCGATCGAGCAAAACTCCAAAGGGGGAACAGGGAAGAAGAAGAAGAAGAGAAAATGGGGAAAACAAGGAGGAGACAAAAGAAGAGAATGGAGCAGAGACTTGTTTGGTACAAGTTGTGATCAAAAAGCAGACAAAAAAAGCGGCAAATGAGACTCTGTGATTGATCCCTCGGTCCTTGCTTGGGACAGTCCAAACAAAAATTTGGCAAGCACAGGTTTGAAGTTGGAAGGAAACTTGGGGAGCATTCTTTTTCTGAGTTGTCCTGCTGCTGCTTCTTCTTCTCCAAGGCAAGACCCTGATGGGATCAAGGGAAAAGACTGATTTGGGTCTGGTTTGGCTTGGAGTTTCAGAATCCAAGCGAGTCCAAATTATGGGTTTGCTCAGTAGTTGTTGTTTGTTTGTACAAGTCTTGATTGTCTCGTGAAGTTCGGTGGGTGGGTTGAATTCAATGCCGGAATAGAAAAAAGGAGAAATAAAAGCAATTCAAATACGCAAAAATTGGGTCTGTTTCTGTGTGTGACTCGCCTGAGTTGGCTCGTGGACTCAACTGCCAACCATCTTCTAGACGCAGATGGCTTCTGTTCTGGTCTCTCTATCAACTGTCACTTTCTTGGCCATTGGGATTTGCTCTGTTTCGAGATTTTCTAATTTTGTTTGATTCCTAAAAAAAATATATATATATATATATATTTATTTATTATTATTATTATTTTTTTATCTCTGATAACATTCTTCAATGGGGTTGTAGTTGTACTAGAAAAAAATAATAATAATAAACATTCTTCAATGGGGATGTAATGAAATATTTATAAGATATTATTTATATTACTGTAGTACTACTATAGATTTTTCTCCTCTGTTTTGCCCATGTGGAAAATAGAATAGGTATGTTTTGAGAATATTTTTAAAATAACTTGAAATTTGAGAAATGATTTTAAATTCTTTATCAAGTATGAAATCTTGCCAAACTCGACCATTTCGATCTGAATTTTTTTCTTCCTGCATAAAAATAATATTTGAAATCCGATAAGATTTCAAATTATTCAAAATTCAAACAATGGAATTCACTTGAAATCCATCGAAATTTGAAGTAGTAAATAGAATGTTTTTAAACAAATATTTTAATTATCAGATTTTTTACTGTATAAAAATTATCTAGAGATAAATTACTTTGATGTTTAGTTTAATAATTTTTAAAAGTGTTTTTAGTTAATCCTTTTGACCTTTTGCAATATCGTTTTTATAAAATTACTTCTAGGGTAACTTATCTAGAAAATTAAAATTTATAAAGGTAATATTTCGAATATAATAATAATAATAATAAGTTAGAAATATAATTCTAACATGAATATATACTTTTACCTGACGTCCAAATTTTGAATTCTCACGTGAACTTAAAACAAACAATAAATTTTTTTTATCCATTTTAATTAATAATTATATAAACAAAATGTTGTTGCCAATCAAAACGTCTTCAGATTTAACCACACTAATTAAAATAACTTTTTTTTATACAAAATTTAAGAATTAAAATAATTATCAACTGAAATTTCATATAGGACAGTTTAGTAAAACAAAATTAAATATAAAAGTTTTGCTAATTTATATACTTCAGACGATTAAGATATGTGTGAATTAATAATATATTTTCTTTAAACAAAATTTACGACAAATAGGTCCATCAAAATTTGTTTTAAAGTCAAGAGATGACCTAGTATATCATATATACACAATTATAATTTTCATTCCAAGATCGGTCATTTAAATATTCATTTCAAATTAAACACTAAAATCCCATTATTACCCTTGAAATTATTTTCCATAAGCATACATCTAATACAGTGTTAATTAGGATAATTTAGTAATATACTTACAAGTTTGAGGCAGATTTCAAATCAACAGCAAAGTTGCCAGGTTTTCTGACGGTGACAGTTGAGAAAGTAATAAAGAACAAAAAATATTTCATCGTTGACTTTGACCATTATTTTATTTTGGTTGACAATGTTCGCTTTGACTTTGTTTCATTCCAAAACAATGTTTTAAATTAAAAAAAAAAACATTTAAATACTATTTTTATTAGTACAATTCTAACATTTTTTTAGTACAATTATTTTTTACTTCTAACTTTTAGTTCTATTGGTATATTATTTTCAAAATATTTATTTTTTCATATATTTTAAAATTTTGTTTGATTTCAAAATGTCTATTTTGTTATCTATACTTTTAAAAAGTTATTATTTTAATATTTATTTGTAAAATTTAACCCAATTTTTATACACAATGAAAATCATTTAATACTAAGCATAACTCCATTTTAAATAATTAAAATAAAAAATGATTTTTTAGAAAAATGATTAATGTCTTAAGTCGAATAATTATCATCAGCAAATTAAATTAAATTAATTTGTTTGACTCTCCAATTTTCTCCAAAAACTTTTGTGATAGATTATTGAAAGTGTATTATTTCTTTTCTTTTTCTTTTAAACTTTATTGTTGATTATATAAAGTGTCTTTTTTTTTTCCTTTAAACTTTTATGGTAGTTTGTTTAAAGTGTACTTTTTTCCCATTTTTTAATTTGGACTTTTTTTTAAATTTTTTTTTAAAGAATGTTTCAAATTGAACATCATTCCAGAGAGAATAATAAATGTTTTGTTCATGGCAAATGGGAATTAATTTTTCTCCTTTTCTCACACAATTTCTACATCATACTCTTCTAAATTTACATAATTTCTTTACCAACTTCTTTTAAATTTGCATAGTCAAGACTTGTTTGGCATATGATATCATTGGCAAGTTGTCACATTTTTTCAAAATTAAAATTTTGACATTTTCTTATCATTCATCTTCAATTTGACTCGATCATTTTCACCATTCGTACAATATTCTATCAAATATGACTAATATGTCAAAATATTTTAAATAAAAATTAAATACTACACATTTTTAGTTTAATGTAATTTTAAATGCATTGTAAATGATTATTTTAACCAGAATAAAAAATACCTTTTCTTTTCCCTCATCATCAAGATGAATAATCATTTTTAAACTGTGAAATAATTTGCAATTCCATTATTAGTGCATTCATCCCTTTAATTTTACTATAATTTTAAAATTTTTAAGTGGCAAATAAAAAATAATAATTTTCATTCACTCCTTTAATTGTACTATTATTTTGAAATTTTTAAGTGTTATTATTATTATTATTATTATTATTATTATTATTATTATTATTATTATTATTATTATTATTATTATTATTATTATTATAAGTAAGTAGATGCAGAAAAACATTTGTAAAACAATAGGTAGAGTTTTAAAACACATTATAACATAGAATAATTTATTTTATATTAATATAAGGACTTATCCAAAGTCCAAACATAGCTTTAGCTTTACTGGTGAGGGTATTATAATTCCTTATGTGCATTATATTTGATTCTTTCTTATTTATAGTATTATATTTCAAAAATAATATCATAAATTTTGTAAATAGAACAAAATGCAATAATAATTAAAGATATTTTTACTTATTTAGTAAGATAATGATTAGAATCCATACATGGATCTCTTCTTTATATTTTCTCAAATGGAATCAAGTTTGTTTTATAACTATTTCGTTATTCGGTATATATCCTAATTCCTACGAGAATTTTTAAATGAAAGAACTTCTTTTCTTTTAATTGACTTGAATTTTCAAAACAAATTGCACCGTTATTTATTTATTAAATAAATGTACTTTAAGAAATGAAATTTCTATTCAACACCATTTAAAATAAGGAGAATTTAATTGGATTGTCCATTTTTAAACAAATATTTGTAAATTATTTTTTTATGACACATAAAAATGCACATACAGTTATTTTTTACGATAAATTTGTTATTTTTATTTTTGATAGTAACTATTGTTTTATTTAATTGATAACCGAGATTTAGATTAATACAATCAAGTAAATTCTTTTTTTAGTATAATATGTAGAGTGAGGATTGGAATTTACAACTTTTTGGTGGGAGAGATATCTTAACCAATTGAACTATGTTCAAATTATCTAATATATTTATTTATTTTAATGATATTTGTTGATCCTTGTTTTGTCCTGTCAAAATTTTAAAATATTATATTTGTAACTAAATATTTTAAAATAAATTAATTGACACATTCTCACGCTGTCATTATCATGAGCAACGAACCATCAATTGTTACTTCTCAAGATGTTTTTGAAAAATTGAAAATCGTATTTAATATACATATTTAAAAAAATACTTACAATTTTAAAATTTAAAAAGTTATTAAACAATTATATTTGTTTAGAAGAAAAATAGATTGATTTAGTTATAAAGTGATATTTAACATTTAAGTTAATTTATAAATAAGTGATATTTGGCATTTAAATTAATTTATAAATTGTCATGATTTTGTTAGACTTCATGAAATGTGAAAGAAAATATTATATTTTTAAAAGGAGAATTATGGCAATATTTGATACACAGTAGAGAAAGAATATTTAATTTATAGGACAAAATTGGCAATACGAACCTTTAATTTCAATAGAGAAGCAACTTAGTTAGTTGCCCCATCGTCTTAGAGTCCGCCGCATCAAATTTTCGTTTAAAAAATAACATATATTTATCTCAATAGCATATTTGAACCTTTATGAAAGGTCAAAAATAATATTAAAACTTTTGAAACGATAAGAATATTTTTTTCTAAACAAATGAGTATTTTTTTTTCATAATTTAGTCTATTATTTTTCACATAGTTTGATCCCACTCTTGTACTAAAAAAATCCATAATATAATCAAGATTTTAAATATTAGCATTGATGGCTAATACGAACCTAGCTCAATCAATCAATAAAGTATGTCAAAGTGAGTATTGTTTAACGGTTATTTACATGTATCTCCAATCAACAAAGTATATATTTTCGGACGAAAATTTATAGGTTGGAATATTACTCATATTCATGTAATACAATATATATATAATTATTTTTTAATTTAAAAAATTAAAATCGGTTTTGAATCGGCTGGAAAAGCTGACCCATTTTGACCTCTCCCTCTCTTATTTGGTTTGCCGCCTTTCTCACTCTACCTGTCCTCTCTCTCTCTCTCATGATCCTCCATAGTTGGCCCAACCAGACTTGCGATTCTCGCCATCCCCACATTCTCCATTTTTCTCGGGAAAATTCCAGCTATCACATTCACTGCCACTCCGGAGATTCTTCGCCGTCTCTCTTACCAGCGTAGATCATTCATTCACCATTTATGTATTGCTCATTCCTTCATTCTTGCATTCTCTTCGACGCCATTGCGCGGTTGCTTCCAACTTTTCATTCTGATTATTGATGGTGTTTTCGGCTGCGTCTAATTGCACAGGAAAGAACAACTGAAGGTAATTTCCGCACAGAATTCTTGACATACATTGGCAGGTAAGGGATTGGTATATATGTCTTTCGATCAATCAAGGCTTGATAACAATGAGGATCCTCAGTTTAAGAAATCCGCGCGATCATCGAGCTTAAATCAGCAGAGAATCTCTCATGGATTTCATTCTAAGCCGAGCGCTGCCGGAAGGTGTCCTACGCCGATCGTCTCCAACCACAGGTAATCGCATTGCATTTTTGTTACGAATGGCATTGTGTTTTGTTTCTTCTTTTTCGAACGTTCTTAGGAAATATCTTTTGTATGAATTCTGTGGTTTGATCTCTGCTACTGGCGCTCTTCTAGGAATTTTTTGATTTCCTGTATTGTTTTTGGTTGTAATTCTTATAATTTTTCTTTTTCACTTTCCGTCTTTGGTTTAGTGTTAAGAAGTCCAACGAGACACAACACGCACGGGAATCTAGGGCTGTTTTTTCGTCTGTAAATTCTGCCATTTCTACTACGCCTCAGGGAGGTCAAAATGGTTCTCATGTGCAGCCGCAGCTGAATGGTATGACTAAGAGGCGTTAAAAAAAAGCAAAAACAAAAGAACTTTTCATATATCGTTTTCATGGAAGCTATTCAATTGCTTTCTAACGTCAGAGATAAGAATTTGATTTATAGTACAATGTGAATATTGTCTTTCAATAAGTGTTCCTTTTTCCTTATGATATATTTTTTTTGTCAAGGCATTTTATAATATTTTATTTATACACTTTTGTGTTATGATTTTGCAATATATGAGTTTAATGCACTTATTTCAGGTTCAGCATCCAATCCAATAAAATTGTCAGAATCCCAAAGCGGGATTTTAAAAAAGAATGCAACTTCTCAAACTACCTCAAAAACTTCTGATGCATTGTCAGAATCCAATGGCGGAATTGCTCAAAATAATGCAACTTCTAAACCTACCTCAAAAACTTCTCATACCAAGGCACCCTCGACGCCCTTTAAAGGTGAGCCAAAATTTCCCACACTTAAACAGAGAGGTGTTCATGCATGTTATGGTGTTTGATGGGATTTATTTTGGTTCGTTTAATGGTACTTTTTAATTGGTTGATATGCTAACCATGGTTGTTTTTCAAGTTCTAGACTTGGGAGAACAACATATAGCATTTCCACTTCAGTTTGGATCCATAAGTCCCGGTTTCCAGGTGTTCCATCCATTCTATGATTATGTAGTAATGCTGATGATATATAGTAGCTATAGTCTTTCAGTGTAATTACTGCTAGTAAGCAATATGATTATATCTGATATGATGATTATTACTTTGGTTTTCCAGATTCCTAGAACCTGCTCAGCTCCTCCAAATATGATTGAACAGAAATTTAATCAGGTTAGAATAAGTATTCTCCACTTCTGTTGCTGTCTTGATATATGGTTGCTGGTACTCTTGAAATATATCTTTTGAGAGTTTGGTTCTGGCTCTCATAAATCTTAGTAACTATCTATACACTACTGGCATGTACTTGGGTCATCTCTACTTCATTTGGATGGTCTTTTCAGTATACGGCTTAAGCTTGAGATGTTAGCATTTTTGCACTTCGTTTCATGCTTGGTTTGTTGACATGATTTATTCGTTGCTACTTACTGTTCTTGTTCGTCTTTCTTGGTCGGTCCCTTTATTCTTATCCGTTGCTCTAACTTACCTGCAGACACAAAGCCATTTGTTCAAATCTGTTCCTTCGGGGTCTGTACTGCCAGTACCCAAGCAACCATTACAGAAAAATGATTCCAGCGTCCGTGGTCAACCTAATAGTGGAAAATCCAATCCAGATCCTGAAACCAAAAGGGAGATGCAAGTCTCCTCAGGATCCCCCTTAAACCAGATTCAGAAGCCTTCCCATGTATCATTCATTAGTCACAGAGCTTCTATTTCACTCCCTGATAGTAATAGTATGAGCAGCCTGGTGCATCAAATTGCTAATTCACCTAATGTAAAAGAAGTCCAAGTTCATGGAGTGATCTCTGCTTCCTCAGCAACAAAGCATGTAGCAATCCAACTGCCGCATCAGGTATTTTCACCCTATTGTTCCGATTCCTACTGATTGTCATTCTCTTTCTTTTATCCTTTTTTATTGTTACTTATTTTGTCATTCATAAAGTGAAGTTCATGATTAATTTTAGGTCGGCTTTCATGTGAGTCATGACCTTGCTTCTCAAGATCATACTAGTCGTCCATACAGTGAGGTTTCTGAAACTGTTCAAGCTTCAAAATCAAATGCTGCCAAGAGGGGAGGCACGCCCACTTCAAATAAAGTTTCTGGTGCAGAGTGTAGTGTTGATATTTCAGATCCCATTTGTTGTTCTAAGCTGGAGTCCCCTTTGCAAATTGAGCAATCAATGCATGAGCTCGTTGGAACAAAAAATGTATGGAGGAGAAAATTGCCTGGTTCTGTAGATGACATAGAACAAAGTAAACCTCCATCTTTCATGAAGTCAACAGCAATTAATAATGGCTACTCAAACTCAGAAACGCTGGGGAAATTGGATGAAACTGTGAATTTTCATGCAGAAGTTGACAGTACCCAAGACAATAACGTTCTTTCTAACTCTACAACTCATGGGTATAAGATTTCACTTATTCTTGCACCTTCTTGTGGAAGCAATAATAACTACAATACTGAAGTGGGCAGAGCTGATCTGCTGTCGGCTCCTGTGCCGACGTCTGAGCTCTCAGATATGAAGCATGAAGGAAATAGAATAGAGCATGCAGGTTTGCAGTGTGATCCTAAGCATAAACCTGTTGTGGACACAAACAAGATGAGGAATACGTCTTCAAGAGGAAAGAAGAAGAGAAAGGAAATTCTTCAGAAGGCAGATGCTGCTGGGACTACTTCTGACCTTTATATGGCATACAAAGAACCTGAACAAAAGAAAGAGACTGTCATGTCTGCTGAAAGCTCCAATGGAGGCTTAAATATGAAGCACGAGTCTGCTGCTTCCATTAAGGAAGAGGCTGTCTTGACCAAGCAGAGTAAATTTGAGCCAGATGATTGGGAAGATGCAGTTGATATTTCTTCTGGGAATTACGAGGGTTTTGAGGACAAGGCCAAAGGAAAAGTAGCACTGCATCACGAGGATGGGAGTGGAGATATGGCCAAAAAGTACTCCAGAGATTTCCTCCTGAATTTTGCAGAGCAGTTCATGGACCTTCCCGATGGGTTTGAAATTACTCCCAGTATGAAGACTTTAATGAGTATTAACGGTTGCTCTCGTTCTGTTAATAGTAATTCATATGCTAATCTTGGAAAAATGGATAGGCCAAGTGGAGGGTCTCGACTAGACCATCGTGCTATTGGTGTTGATGCTTCAGGGCGGAATTCAAACCTGGAAAGTGCTTATTTAGCTGATTCTGGCTCTCGACCTACCCAGGGTGCTATCGGTGGTGCTTTAAAGAACACAAGGGCACACATAGGTTCCCAGGGAAAGATTCAAAGAAATGGCTCCAGTACTGATAGGTGGCAAAGAGATACCAACTTTCAGATGAAAGGTTTAATTTCTCCTCCAACTCCATTACAGATGATGCACAGAGCCGAGAAGAAATATGAAGTGGGTAAAGTGGCTGACGAGGAAGAGACCAAACAAAGGCAGCTGAAGGCTATACTAAACAAGCTAACTCCACAAAATTTTGCAAAACTCTTTGAACAAGTGAAAGCAGTTAATATTGATAGCGCTAAGACACTAACTGGTGTCATCTCTCAGATCTTTGACAAAGCTTTGACGGAACCCACTTTCTGTGAAATGTATGCCAATTTTTGTCTCCATCTGGCTGGTGATTTACCAGATTTTAGCGATGATAATCAGAAGATTAATTTCAAGAGGTTGCTTTTAAACAAGTGCCAGGAGGAATTTGAGAGAGAGCAGGAAGAAAATGATAACGTTAATAAGGTCGGTGAGACGAAACAGTCTGAAGAGGAACAAGAAGCGAAGAGAACAAAGGCGCGCAGAAGAATGCTAGGAAACATCAGATTAATTGGGGAACTTTACAAAAAAAAGATGATAACAGAGAAAATCATGCATGTATGCATCAAGAAATTGTTGGGTCAATATCAAAATCCCGATGAGGAGGATATTGAAGCATTGTGCAAACTGATGAGCACCATAGGAGAGATGATAGATCACTCCAAAGCTAAGCAGCACATGGATGCATATTTTGAGATGATGACTGAATTATCAAATAACATGAAGTTGTCATCAAGGGTTAGATTCATGTTGAAGGATGCAATTGATCTGAGAAAGAACAAATGGCAACAAAGGAGAAAAATCGAAGGTCCCAAAAAAATTGATGAAGTGCACAGGGACGCTGTGCAAGAACGTCAAGCACAAACTAGTAGATTAGGCCGTGGTCCTGGAACCAATGCATCATTGAGAAGAGGAACATCCATGGATTTTGGTTTTAGAGCGTCTGCACTATTGCCTTCTCCCAATGCCCAGATTGGTGGTTCAAGCAGTCAAGACACTCGTTTTGAAGGTAAACAACAATCTTCCGAAGCCAGGGCATTTCCAACTCCATTGCACCAAAGACCTATTAGTGATGATGCCATCACTTTGGGTCCACAGGGTAGTTTAGCAAGAGGGATGTCCATTAGAGGGCCACGATCTGTTTCATCCTCTTCATTACCAGATGTGTCCTTGCCGGCTGCTGGTAACTCCCAAAGAATTACAGCTCATGGCTCAGTATCAGAGCATGCAACTTCCAATTCCAGAGGGGGTATCACTGTAAGAAATAATATGTCAAAGGGATTTGCAGGTTCAGTATCTCCTGATCAAGCGAGCACACAGGAGCCTGGTACTATTAATGGATGTACACAATCGGGAAACATTGATAGCAGTCTTGGTAGGTCTCAATCAATCTCGCCGACCAAACGTGAGCAACCAGCTTTGACACGTAATGGTCATTCTGAAGTTATGTCCGAAGAACGTCTACGAGAAAAATCCGTAGCAGCGATTAGGGAATACTACAGGTATTGTCTCACTTCTTTGTTGCTTCTAGTTTCTGTCCCATATTGCTTCAAGATCTTGATCTAATTTGCATGGATAGAATAAGTGTTTGTGAGCTAACGTGAAAAATTAGGAACATGTAAATTGGAATATCCTAGAACATGTAAATTGCACTTGGAAGTTTCTTGCTTAAGATGGGATTTTTCAAAACTAAGAAGTGTGAAGAACAAGTAACTTGTTACCCATTTTAACGATATCCTAGAACATGGTCCTGGTTAAAGCTCGGCAAAACATAATGTTTCTTCAGAGAGGCTAATTCCAAGTGCTTCCATTGCATCCTTGATTGTTAGTAAGGGTTTTGAAAAAGGTGTAACTTTAAATTCATAGGGAAGCGTTGAATGATTGATGTCGAAATATATGTTATATTATTTATTATTGCTTGATCTTATGTGGCCGTTGAGTAAAAAGGGAAGACAAATTTGGTTTCAGTGCTAGAGATGAGAAAGAAGTTACTCTGTGCATCAAGGAGTTGAATTCGCCTGGATTCTATTCATCCATGATTTCTCTTTGGATCACAGACTCATTTGAGAGGGAAACCAAAGAAAGGGATCTTTTAGCAAAACTACTTGTTAGCCTCGCAAAATCAAAGAATGCTACATTTACTCAACTCCAACTTGTCAAAGGGTAAAAATTCTGAATCTTTCTATTAAAAGTCAAAATATCATTACTTTTTACTTTCTTTGAGAAAAAAAGAGTCCCAAACATGACTTTTGGCTGGTTTCCTTTCATGTGATTATATGAGTTTGCAATTTATGTCCATTTTGTGCTATTTGTGTGATCCCCTCTTGTTTATTTAATAGGATCGAGTATGTTCTTGCCACTCTGGAGGATGCTGTCAACGATGCCCCGAAAGCTCCAGAATTTATGGGGCGACTACTGGCGAACTTGATCTGGGAAGACTTGATTCCATTGAAAGAAATCGGGAAGCTCATATATGAAGGTGGGGAGGAGCCTGGAAGTCTTGTACAAGTTGGGGTTGCAGCTGATGTTCTTGGCAACGTGTTGGAGGCAGTTCAATTGGAGAAAGGTCAGATTTTTGTGAACCAAATTCTTAAAAGTTCTAATCTACAACTGGAAACGTTTCTCCCTTCATACCCAATCAAACTCAAATCAACAAAACTAGAGAAATTTATTTAGGTGGCACAGGGACTTGAAATCAGAGCAGAAGAAATTCATTAATTTGTAATTTTAGGTTAGTTTTTTCTTTGAAAAGTTGTGGTTCTGGGTTAGTTACTGGGATGTACTTTGTAAGTTGATGGAATTTTGCCACCCATCTTCATTTTTCACATAATTTCTACAATAAAGGCCACAGCTGCAGTGACAAGAAAATTTCCAATTCTAATGATAGTCATTAGTTCCAGCTTTAGTTCATTTGATCTTCGAACTTGAGCGATTCAAGAAGTGTTGGAATCATCCCTGATTCAAGAAGTGTTAAAATCGTCCCTAAATAAAATCATCGGTAGAAATTAGATACGTTACCATCAAATTGTTTTATTTGGATTTTGATTGAAGCTCCAAAGCTAGAGCTAACAATCTAGATAATTCATGGTTATTTTTATTTGAACTATGAATTTTGGTGTTTGAATCCCTTCTACTTATTTTAGTCCTTACCATCAAAATCACATCTAAAACCTTATTTGATTTTATTTTGGTTATTTTTTAAAATTGTAAACACTACTTTCTCTACTAATGTGGCATAGCTTCTAATCCCTCCACTTACATTTAGTAACCGTTTTGTTTTTGGTTTCTTGTACATTAAATTCTACCTTCACTCATATATTGCTTTATTTTGTATGAGCTTTTTGAAATTGTTTTTAAAATCTAAGCCAAAATTAATTTCAAAAATCTAAGCCAAAATTTGAAAACTACATGAAGTAAGTTTTCAAAACTTATTTTTATTTTTGAAATTTGACTAAGAGTTTAAATATACTTTTAAGAAAGAGTGTGAACAAAAAATTATGACCAAACAAGCATAACAGAAAATTATAAACGAAACGGTTATTAATAAACAATACCCACATGGGAATTCATGATAACAAGTCAGCAAGTCGAATAGAATCTTCCAATACCTGAATTTTAATACTATATCAATTCATGTACACTACAATCTGCATTTTCGAATTGCCTTATTTTTCCATTACAATCTTCTATCTGTGCAACAAAATTTCAACAAAGCATCATCAAATGGAGAAATAGGCCAACATAACCCTCCTCCAAATGCAACCTTCAACCATCGCCAAGAAAAAAGAAATCACAGAGAGAAAGGTTTCGTATACACGTCGAATGCCTGGCACGAAGTTAATTGTGGCTCCTGCAAATAACAATGGCGAAAGCGGAATGAACTTTGAACTTAAATTCTTAGCACCAGTAGATTATCATATTGTTCAGCAGATTGTACATGTGCATGAAAAACCTCAAACATGGAATTTTTAGGGATAACAGCCACAAGTTCCAGATGATTAGCATGAAAAGTTAAGTACCTGTCTGAGCCCGCCGATGGCGCTCCCTCCCGTCAAAAGCATGGTGACCAGAGATGTAACAACGTCACCGCCGCCACCACCGCCACCACCACCACCACCATTTGCATTTTTTATAGCTGTTCGCATAGAGTTCAGTATGCTTCCATATGTAGCTCCGTGTCCCCGCTCGATAGCTTGGATGAAGCAGAAAGTCATGGCACCTGTTGATGTTATCCTTGACAGAGCCTGTTCCCATTTAAGTAATTAGCTCAGCATCATTGAAATGGCAATGAGATTGGGATAAAAATAACCGTGTATTATGGAACTTGAACTTACAGACGTATCAGCTGAGGTTTGATCATCATCACAGCCACTGAAAGAAATAACTTCTCCACCGCTCGTTCCTTTCCATACTCCAGATCGCGGGCGATGGTCCTCCCACACGTATTGTCCACTCCTATGATCAAAGGGGGAAATCGAAAGTTGAAGAGTTTAATCCATTTAGATCGAAGATATATAAATTTTCATCTTAACAATATTCTCTACTAGTTTCTATCATACTAGATCTTTTGGATATTTATGACCATCAATATGTTAGCAACTTTGGCAAGAGTAAGAGCAACATCGTCCTGTCATATTATGTTTCGACTAAAGAGCATGAACATATGTATGCAAAACCAACCTGCTCATTCTGCATAGAAATGGCAAATCTAGTACGGTTCCACTATGGCAAGCATCTATGATTGCATGAAGCTTTACGCCTTGAGGAAGAGGTCTAACAATTGCCATATTAATTTCATCATCAACAATCATTCCCTGAGTTTCAAAGTCCAGGGGACAAAGAGTTTCGTCATATCCATCTACTTCATCACCATTGTAGTTCCTTTGGCGAGAACCGTGACCGGAATAATGGAATACCAAGGAGTCACCTGGTTGACAACCTTGTATTAGCCAATACAATGCCATTCTAATGTTGTTTTTGTAGGGAATTCTGTATGGGTCAGTTTCTTCTTCTGCATTTCATTATCCAGAATGAACATAAGTAAACTAGTTGTATAACAAGAAGATAAAGAAATAAATTTAGTAGCGATTGATAATCGAGCCTTACTATCCAGAACACAAAATCTTAGGAAATTTGCAAAAAAAAAAAAATAAAACTAGAGATATGCAGACATGGGTTCAGAATTCATTTGAAAGAGAACCCTCCTATATGAATTGGTAATCAGACTAAATCTGATTTGATCCATGCTAATTTACTCAAAATAAATAACCCTAATACTGTCTTCGATATTTTACCCAAGATATTCTGATTAAAAAAAAAGTGGATCCACGAGCAACTCCAAAGGTTCTTCAACTTAAGGCGAAACCGACCTAACTGTAATCTTTATTTTCAAAGACCAATTATGAATGAAAAATTAACAGACCCATTTTCTCCATTCTTCCAATCTGCTGGGAAATTGGAAAGAAACCACAGCAATATACGATAAATCTTCATCTTGTCCTATCTCGTTTCGAAACTTGATTCTAACACCAGAAATTCCACGCCTCGAGCCATATTACTCCATGATGGATCATCCAGGATGCTCGTAGGTGGGTACACCAGATAATTGCACTCTGGTGTCATCCAGTCACTCCAAACAAATGTAAAGCAACTCTCAGGAAAGGTGCAGAGCTAGCAGATAATTCTTGTCAAATACCGATAGTTACAAAGCTCCCATGCAAAACTAATGCAACAACTCGATTGTAAGTTGTAACACTTTAACTTGCCAAATTTTCAAGAAACCTAGAATTTAACTTAAGCACCGTGGGTTGGTCTAGTAGCATTAGCACAAGTGAAATAGTAAAAAATAACGATAGAGAAATGAATTCAAACTTCATGGTGGCCCTAGAATGTTAAAATCTTATGACTTTCTTACCAACCGAGCAGGGTCAAGTGTTTGTCCTATGAAATTAGTTGAGGTGTAGATAAGTTGACGACCTGGAATTAAACTTGTACGAGGTTTCTAAAAGCATAATATAACCATTTTCTTGCATTTTCTTGTTACATGTCAATAGTTCTGAAATTGGACCAACGATGTACATAAAAGCATAAAATAAAATTACCATTTCTACCAACCAATCTTCTGTCGGTATAATATGTTTGGTTTATGACCCATGGCAAGCTAAGCTAGGAGGACAGAAATTATACTCAACATTCAACATATCAATTATCCCTAGAGTTCCTACGCATGCAAAAGTGAAATTTAATGCTTCCCAATATAGTAACAAACAGAAGTGACCATTCGAACAATTCCTGTTAGAATGAATCCATCAGAAGCATCAAGGAACAGAAATTTGTAGTTTTCCATAACAATTGGAGGGTTCAGAAAAGCATGATCCAACGCACTGTATACCTCATGATGAACGAGAGAGAGAGAGAGAGAGAGAGAGGAGAGTTGGGAAAAATACCAGTAAGCATGAGTATAGAATCTTCTGGAAAATGAAATTTATTGATGAGAAGATATCGCATGCACTTAGCATCGTTAAGGCAGCCCTTGAGCTCATGTCTCGAGTACCTATACGAGATCCCACAGATCACAGCCCTTTTACGGCCATGAGGGTGGGCGGGAAATCCAGGCGGCGCGTGGTTGTAAGGCGACGGTACCGGCGGAGGCGCCTGAGAGTGAGAAGGCGACGGCGGAGGGACGGCGCGTGGGTCCATAACATGGGTCACCGCCTTGCATATAGCGCAGCGAATAGACGGAGCGCCCGGCGGGAGCTGGAGAGGAGTCCGGCAGCCGGAGCAGTTCACGAGCATCGGCGGCGGGTGGGGATAGTACATCGTCGGAATTCAAAAGCGATCAAACAAATTCAGAATTGGGTAATAGAAAAAAACAACAATTCACAGAACGCGAGAAGGAGACGACGGGATTCGGATCTTCAAATAAGATGGATTGAATTAAGGAACCTCAGATGATTGGATATGTATGAGGAAAATTCGTCGACTATCTAATCTTCAATGCAAATATGATCCCAATTCGTCAAACAAACTATCTTTCACGCGGTTATGATCTCAATCCAAAAATTTTAAAACCCATTTCTGCTTTGATTTCTTCGTCGCGAGGAAAAAACTGGATATGGGAAAAATGGAGAGAGCCCAGATTCAGGAGCAGCAGCAGAAATCAGTAATGGGGAACCTACTCCGCCTGCTCCTTTATTTTTTTCCCTTTAATTTTATATTTTAACTTTGGGAATGAGATCGAATTTTCAGAGAAAAATTTATGGAATCTTTTAAAAAGTGAAAATGGTGGTTTTGATTGTGTGGATGGTTTGGCTATATATAAAAAGACCAAAATACCCTTCCAGCTACTTTTTAAGTTTTTCCCTTTTTATTATTTATTTTTTTCTTTTTCCTGCCCTTTTGTACTCTAATTTGTGTATTTCTTAGTTTGCTAAATTGACAAAGTGCATTTGATTTTGGACTTTCTTTATTTGGAAAATTTTCCGAGTTC
Source organism: Momordica charantia (assembly GCF_001995035.1). Next base: position 776,745 of record NW_019104531.1, read on the forward strand.
CAAATTATGAGGTCCAAATTATGCCATTTTTGGAAGTTCCAAATTCATGAAGCTTTTTTTTTAATTTAATTCTTGAATGTTACACTGTCAATGTAGACTATATTGTCGAAGTGAATGGATGTTGTGAGTATGATCTCCACCTCACGTATTGTACCGAAAAAATGTGGCTTACAAATCTGTTAAAAAAATGAATAACTTAGAAGAATGAATATCCGTTCCAATGAAAAATAAGAATTACTAGATTGGCATTTCAAAGTAAAAGCAAACATCTTCCAAGAATTTTACTTGAAGAATTTAAAAGAATCTATGAAAATGGTAAGACTTTGGATATATTTGAAGATACGAAAGATCTGTTAGTTTCATTCATGGTTCTCCATCAATGAGAATCTAGAGGAAGATTTTTATGCATATATCATGTATTTGACCTATGTTTCAAGTTAAACTTCGTTTGTTAACGATTTTATATCTTGTAATACAGGTTGTTTATAAAATATTAGCAAATATGAAACTGGATTGAGATTTCACTAATAATTAAGCCGACTCACTTTACTTTGAGAACATAAATATTATTTTTATTTTAATAAAAAATAGAATAAATAAAACAAAAGTTATCATTATTACTTTGAGAAGATAAATATGTCACAGAATATTCTCAACCATCTCACACCTTAATATAGTAATAATAATGGTAAGATCTAAAAAGCGAAAAGAAATTAATTAAAGAAATTCAGTTTTAGATAATTTTTTTTCCTTCCCTCTTAAAATAATCAGTGGAAGGTGATTTTCCACGTTGGCACCCTCATAAGTGGGCCCCTCTGATTAGGTATGAAGGCCCATACCCGCTTTTGGAATTTGTCAATTTGGAAGATTTGTTTGAAAGAGTTCTTCATAAATAAATAAAACTAAGTCTTATAAAAGAATATTATTATCTGAATGGAAAAAATTTTCATAATCAAGTCTTAAACTTATATTCAAATGTGTACGTTTAACAATACGTAGATTCCTCGGTTCAGAAGATTTACAATCTAAAAATAAATAAATAAATAAAAACGAAAAAGAGAATTACAATTTTGACTTTTGACTTTTGAGAAATGAGACTAAAATGCGGAATGGAAGTCATGGTTGAAAATGTTTTTTATCTTTAAAATAAAAAATAATTCTCCAAACGGTTTTAAAAAACAATTTTCGAAACAAAAAGGGTAATATTTCCGTTTTAGTTTATGAATGTTTGTAATTATTGATGGGTATAAGCATGACTTGAGAAAATAAACGTATAAATTATTTTCATTTTTTTACCTGTACTTTAAATTTTTATTCATTTTAGTTCATATATATTTTCGAAACCTCCATTTTTTACTTTGTACTTTTAAAAAATGACCAATTTAATCTTTATTGGCAAAATTTTAACTTGAATTTTATACCCACTAAAAATTCTTTAATACAAATTTATAGCTACATTTCAAGAACTTTAACGAGTTAAGTGTCATACTAAAATTATGATTGGAAGAATGAGACAAAAATAAAAATGAAGGGATTAAAATTGTCACTTTTTAAAAGTATATAGAGACCAAAATTGATATTTCAAAACTAAAAATACCAAAATAGACATTTTGAGAGCGAAACAAAATGAACCAAAAGTTACCAAAAGTTGGCCCAAATAATATTTAAAAAAGAACATGACTATTAAAAATAATGAATAATCAATTGAAGCTAAGGTTAAAAATCCACTCATTAATTCAAATTTGTATAAGTTCCTGTGCTTCCCATTTCAAGATTTTCGTTGATACTGTAAAGTGTTATCATATCATATTTCCCTTTTTTTTTCTTGTAAATAAAAGAATGGAGGAAGAAAAAGAAGAAGAATTAGGGACTGGATTTGTACCTTAGATTTTGAACAGAAGAACTGGTCATAATGAAACACCACACAGTTAGTTAATGGTGTGCATTCAATTATAACATAGATCTCTGGAGTACAGACAGAAATCAGTAGTCAAATGAGCCCTTAATACCCTCCAAACTCTCCCCCATTGACAACCTGCAAATAAACAAAAGATTCACACCTTAAACTAGTTCTCTAAACCAATTGTTGCAAAGCTCTAAGCTAAGCTACTTTTGAACATTCAACAAATCCCAAATCCTGAAACTCTACAAGGTTCATCCATGCTAGATCAATCACAAATATAAGTTGAGATTGAAATATAATTGACAACCAAATGTGTAATGTTGAGATGCACATATCTTATTTACATCAAGTTTCTCTTGGTCAACCACACAAACACTACTCCTAATGAAATCAAGAAGGGGAGACGAGAAGTAAAGCAAAGAATGGGGAGAACTATTGGAAAGTGATGCATTAGGGAATTGAGACCGACCTCAATTTGGCAATTGTCCGACCCTATTACATTAAGTTGTCGAGAAAATTCATAAGATTTTAAATTTTAGGGGGTGACCACCATGGTTTGTATACATTCCCGCCAAGTGATACAATTTTGATTCTTGAATCCTTGAAGATTCAAACTTATGTCCAAGTATGGTGGAAGATCTCTGATTTGGTAGCACACGAAACATATTATAAATGTATAGTGATTTACAGACCATAGCTCGCCAGTTAAGTAGCAACTACAATATAAGCAGTGACTAGATTCCTTTCCAGCCATCCAAAGACAACAGATTGCAATATCAGATGTCAAAGCTCCTTACCATCAATGTCTCTTCCACACCTATGGACTGGATTAAGAACGCATGACATATGAACACGTCGGGATACATTACACTTCCTATTCAAATGGTTGGAGGGGATGGGGTGGACAGTGGAAATTGTATAAGGGGACAACTGCCACTACGAAATGCATATAGATTTCTTAGATGATCTTACCACCCTCAAGGTGAAAAGACAGTCTGGTATTTCATAAGAACCAAAAATCTCAATATCAAACATGAATGTCAAATTTCTACCCATGTCTTCTTCCAGGTTATGCAAGCTGATGGAGTCCCAAAATCCTTCAAATTGATTTAAATACCCAACACCAAAACACTAATGCAATCAACCAACAAGCTTGATACCCATCTCCTATCTCATATCTAAATATGGAGACAAAATGAATTAGATTACAGTTTTTAATTCCTGCATCCCATTAAGAACAGAGCTTCTTGTAGCATTGAAGTTTATTTGGATTACCCACTTATCGAGCAATGTATTTATGATTGAAAGTTTAAAAAAATTGACACTATCAGGAATATCGAAGCCAATAATTAAAATGAGAAATGGCCCACTTTATTTTCTGGAAAATTGAAAAAAAAATGCTGAACTTACTTATAGATACAATACTTATACTCTTGACTCCTAGCAAGGTCCTTCTCTCCTTCCTCGAGCTGCATCAATACAAGTCCAACGCGTAAAAATTGACTCAGAAATTAATGAAAAGCAGTGAGAGAAGAAAAACCACGAGTAACAGAGGACAATAAAACGAAAATTGGCTCACCGGATCACTGCCATATACTAGATCATAACAAGTAGGAGAAAGACATCGTAGGGCACAGTTTTCCTTTTCGATAGCTGAAGATTTGCAGTTCCAACCCCACAACCCGCTGCAAATTTGCAATACATTATAGCAGCCAACCAAACCAAATAAGCCGGAAGAATACAAACAGGAAGGGGGCATCACCTTCTAAATTTCTCAGATAATTTTCTAACTACGTTCAGTTCGAGAGAGGAAAAGAAACCCTAAAAATAGCTCGAAAAAAATGCTCACCTCTCAATATCAGTGTAGCACTCCTGCTTCTTCTGCTTGGTTTCAGCATCCTGAATAATTGACAAGATTCAGTAGAATCGAGAGAAAACGGAAGACAATTACAACTTCGAAAGACGAACGAGTTGATATGGAGTGATCGGAAGTCTTACAGTGACTGGACGGCGAGATTTGGCGAGAGCTGTAGGGCTTGATTGCGAGAAAAGGAACCCTAATATGAGCAAGAATCGAACCGTGGTGAACAGATTTGGACTTCTACGCAAGTTGATGATTTTCATCCTGTTTGGATCAAATCCACATTCCTCCAATTGATTCAACTCTCTCTCGCTCAGAATTCCAAGTACTTGTGGAGAAGCAGTTCGTCTGACGTCGTACATATGTTCAACTCATTTATATAATAGATAGATTAAAAAATCGTATAAAAAGAGAGAGGAAATATATATATATATATATATATATATATATATATATATATATATATATATATAAACAAGATAACATATATGTAATTAAATCAAAATTTTGTAATGTCAAAAAAAAAATTGTCATTTTACCTTACTTTTATTTTTTTAATATAAGAGACACCAGTATATTAGATGTATATTACATATTTATTTAATAAACACCTTACATATTTATTTAATAAACACCCATATCAGTAATATAACAGATGTATACTATATACATATTGTAAGTATATCAGACACTCATATCTATGTCATATTTATATCACATATATAGATATATAATAGATGTATATCATTTAGGTAAAGTTGTGATTTTAATAGTTGACCTCTGTTTTTAATTTAAGTGAACCTCCAATTTAAATGGGGTTGCCACTTGAATTTACCGTAATTAGATTGTACATCAACTATTAAAATTGTAATTGTGTTTTCTTTTTTTCTTTTATCTATTAATTAAATAAATTTTAAAATATACATATATATATATATACTTCTTCTTATTTTTTCGAAAAAAACAAGATTAATTTTAAAATATACTTGTATCTCTACCAAAAAAAGACTATCATTATTATAATCTCAAGCTTTGGGATTATTATTTTTGTTTAGGTCTGGTTTATATTATTGAGTAAGATATTTAGATATTGAGAAAGGATGATTGACTTACTGTCGTTACATTACATGTAAAACTAAAATAAAAATAATTAACTATCAAATTTTAATAGTAATTATAAAAATAAATAAGATTGGAATATTTTGCTTTTATTAATCTTGAGCTAAGCTAACACAAATATTTATATACATGTTTATTTATTTGTTTTTGGTACAGTTAATATATAATTCTTCATTGATATATATAATATTGCATTGGCACAATAAAAATATATTTGTCAATCCGAACATATTTCAACTGGTTAAAGTACATATCTCTATTAAAAAAATAGTGAATTCAAATTCTCACCCCACATGTTATACTAAAAAACAAAACCATCATAATTGTTAATTCGACCAATCATATTCTTTGTATCCCATCTAAACCGACCTCTCACCATCAACGATTGAATTCAATCCTTTCATTTACCTAATTATGATCGACGACATTGTTTCACCAAGAACATGTAAGGATTTAAATTCGACATTTTAATTGAATAGATATGTCTTAATCATCTGATAGACCGAAATGTTACGTTACTCACATTCAACCTTTTCGAGGCTTATTATTTGTATTTTATTTGAAAAACTTTGTTTTTTAATTAAAATAAACAATATAGACTTTGCCATGTATTTGTAAAATTACATTGTAGACCATGTTTTTTTAAAACCATCCACACAATACGTACAAATGTCAAATAATAATAAATATTCGTAGGGTTCTTTTACATTTATATAAAAACTTTAGTCACGTGTTCTATTGACTAGACTTGATAGTTTAAATTATAAATCTTTTAGATTGTATTTAATGATTTGTTACTTTTATTTTTTATTTTTCTGTTAGTACAACAACATGTGAGTGAGAGTTTAAATTAACGACATATTTGTTGAAGATATATATCTTATTTAGTTGAGTTCGACTTACGTTGACGTATCCTATAAGTAATGAATTTTTTAGCTTTTAATTTTGTATTTGGTAGGTTTTCAAATTTCACAATTTTACGTCCAATAGATTCGTAATTATGCATAAAATTACAAGTTCAAAATCCCTTTTATACATCTTAAAGTTTAACAACCCAGTAATACAAATCTAAGTTAAGAAATGATTATAAATTTTTAAAGTCAAGCGACCTATTAAACACAACATTAAAAGTTTAAGAATCAAAATTTGCAAATTAACCAGCTTAAGATCAAAATACATCAACTAATATCGATATACACCAAATGTGTTTAAAATTATCTCTATATGAATACGTGTTCCGACATAAAATAATTTAACCAAATTAACATTAAAAATACATAAATTAATATCGATATTACCAAATATGTTCAAACATATTTCTACATCAACGAATGCTCCAAACATAAAGTTACGAATCTACCATTTAATGAAATCCCCTTAGAACGAAATCTATGGATCCGTCACTGTCTATGTATAAAAAAGAACGTTGTTGGATCTTGAATAAACAACAATGTCGCTAACAAAAAAAAGGGAGCCTCTTGACACACATTTAAATTTATTAAAAAACAGATACATCCATTCTTTTAAATTTGCACAAGATAATAAAATAAATAAATATTTAAAAATAATAATAATGCAAACTTAATCCTAACTCAAGAGTCTCAAATCTCCAAATGTTGTTGAAAAAAAAAATACAAATAAAAAAAATGTAATGGAGAACAAAATGAGGCCTTACATATGAACTTCCTCCATTTTCTTCTCCAATATATACGCCGGAACATAATTACACAAATAGTGGGAGCACAAGACTTTCGGTTTTGGGTTTGACTTTTACTTGCGTCGTCTATGATAAAATTTAAATTATAATTTTCTTTTGTTTATGTTTATCATATTCGAGGAAATCGAGAAGGAATCCGCGATTATACGTGGAGGAAATTCATGGATTAATTTTTCATAACCAACCCCTCACTGATTTGACTTCCACACCTCTCTTCTTGCGCCTTCTTACTGTTTTTGGCTCGTACGCAGCTCGATTTGGCAATATTTCCTCCTCAAGAATCCGAGCACGACACCTCTCGAGCCATCTACTGCTTAATCATTATCTGGGTACTTCCTAAACTGCTTAATTAATGGCTGATGATTCAATCCCATTCCGAATAAGGCATTTCTGCTCGATATGGCGGGGATGCTGTTTCTCCCTCCTGTTACATTCATTTTCATTTTTCAGTTTGAGGGTTTCTTTCGGAAGCCGTGATTGAATCTCAATATGATTTGTATGTTTTTTAGTTCTACGAAGATGCATCTGATATGGACTTTGTTCATCGTTTTACTAATTTTAATCGCTATAATTTTTCTGGGTTGGACTGGTTGTAAATCATAATCTAGCTGGATTAGGAGAATGTTATAAATTTGATCGGCTTCCTGAATTTTAGCGCAGTGGTGCTTTGGTTGACGAGTTGAACCAGCCATTTAAGTTCTTCCTTGAAAATCTTCAAATTCCACCATTGGTTGCCATTCCAAATCCCTGCTTCGAATTCTTACTCATCAAATTGTTCAGAACCTTGCTGTAGATTTATGTTAAAACATACTCCACAAGTATTTCATTAGATTCACATGGATTATAATTTTTCATGAGAAAAAAGTAGAGATGGTGAGGAATAATTAGTGAAGCGAAATTTTATCTACGGGGGAATTGGGAATCTGTCTTTTGTGCAGACATGTTTTGGGCTTTTGATTTTTTCAGCTCTACTGCAGAATAGTCTTAAAGTATTCATTCATATATGTTGGACAAAAAATAAAGAAGAAAGTTGGTGTATAACCTAAACGACTCTAAGAAAGTATTTGAATTCCTATCATAATACTGTTCATTAAAAAAAAAAACCTAGGAACCCGCTGCTCAGTGCTCCCCATCTTTTAGCAGAATCTAAATTCATTTGTTCATCTAAATATATTTTGCCCTTTCAGAGCTGCAGTATAATTTTGATATGACATGACATCAGTTACAATTATGGTAGGGTGGAAGTACATGCTTCTTCTAAATCTCTAGCGTAGAAGATGGAACATTTTTTTAGCAAAAAAAAGTCTCTGTACATTTTTTCTTTTGTTGTATTGATACACTGCAGTATTTCACTACTCGTCCTTTTGAATTGATGGACACACCCTTGATTTGAAGCTGTGTGGATAAAACATGCAAAATTTTCCGTCTATGGTGTAAGGACATCAAATTATGTAGAGTGCGAGATTCTGTCTATTGTGATGGACAATGTTTCTGCTGATGCAATCAGAAGTTGCCATAGTAAAGAACTTGAACTTCCGATCTGATGTCGTCTACCCATAGCTCCCTGCATGGGCTTAATGATAATGGGGTTCGCCCTGCAAAATCCCGTATAATAGCAAGGCGATAGCTCTAATTATGTTTTGCTTGTAGGTTTTTATATTTTTTGCTCACTAATTTAGTCTCTTCAGATCATTTAAGGAGGGTTAAGTAGGGAAATGAGTATGGTTAATGGCTTAAATAGCAGATGCTTTGTGCATATCACTAATACAATTTTTTCTGCTGGCACAATTTTGAAAGATCTCTTGCTTCAAATAATCTGAAAGTGTTGAATTTCAATAATCATCAAGACCAAGAAGCTATGGTATGGCCTTCTGTGTACAATTTGCTCAGATTTTGAATTTAAGCCATCTGCAACATTTTAGAGTTCTTATAGTTGTACATAGGAACTGTCTTCACGGGTAAGAGCACAGGAAGGGGAGATTCAACTTCTTCGTCAACAAATTGCAGTAGCTTGTTTGAAGGTATAAATTTCTTAGATGACTCTGGATTCTACTCATTTCAACATCTCATATACCTTACATGAGAAATCTCTGTGGTGAAAGGAGTTGCGACTATTGAATGAGAAGTATGCATTAGAGAGGAAGTTTTCAGACATAAGAATGGTTGGTCTTTGTTTTCAGTTTTCTCCTCATTCAGCGGTTTTTAGCATTTTGGTTTGGAGACCATAATTATTTTCGCATTGTGTAACAGGCAGTTGATGAGAAGCAAACTGAAGTCATTACGTCTGCCTTCAATGAGTTGGGATACAGAAAAGGGGATCTTGAAGAGAACTTAAAATTGACTAATGAATTAAAGGTATGTTTTAGTTTCTTTCCCAGGTCATCTCCATCCGATACCTTGTATGTAACTTGAGCATTTAATGGATAAAAATGAAGCTTCAAATAAAGAAACAATTATCAACCAAAACGAGAGAAAAGATGGAAATATCCACCCAAGCCAAAACTCCATAGAGAATACCGAAACGAAAAAAAGAAGGTGTTGTAACTTTCATTTTTAGTTTTCTATTTTTAAAAATTATTCTTGTTTTTGTACAATTTCATTACTGATTTTTTCACCTCTCTTAAAAACATATTTGAATTCGTGGCAAATTAAGCTGAAGCTTTCTAGTTTGATGACAATTGTTTAGACAAGGAGCTCCAACATTAAACTGAAAAAAAAATTCAAAATTGTGCACCTATTCCGTCTCTCTACGTGTCATTAAAATGTTCAATGGTTCCTTTGCGACCATAGTTGCTACCAATTGGAAGTTTATATCTGCTAAATGCTGAATGGTTTCATTTTCATTCTCCAATAGGCTGTGGATGATGAGAGATATCTCTACATGTCATCATTGCTTGGGCTTTTGGCAGAATATGGTATTTGGCCACATGTCATAAATGCCTCTGTTATAACCAACAGTGTGAAGGTAAGTTCTTTACATTATAAAGCTTGAAACTAATCCCACTTTCTTGCTGATATGTTGCCCATCCTTAATCCAAATGAATGCTGGAAATAAATTTGGTTGAAATCTCTAAGCGGAATGCATGAAATTCATGTGCCCACTTCAATGAATCTAATTTGTCTTGGGACCTAATTAAAGAATGCTCCCAAGTCAAAGTACTGTTTTTGCTTAATGGGAATTTGATGTGAAATAGTTTAGGATTTGGATTTTTTTAATAGTGTCTTCATTCCCTTTCACTTTGCTTTACCTTTTTTTCCCTCAAATCTTTGCAGCTGCTTCATGATCAGTTGCAGCGAAAGATCAGAACTTCGCATGTAAGTTTGCTAATATTGAAATTTGTTGCTTTTCTTTCTAAGTTATGAGTTGCCCAACCAAGATGGTAAAATGTTTTGCTATGTATGATTGCAACTCCATCTACTAGCATTCCTTTCTATTATTGCTTCAGTTATTTCTTCTCCATGGAGTGTTAATCTTTTCTCTATAATGCTATAGTGACAATTTTGTGGCTTATGGACAGAGGAACAATAGAATATTTAATGATAAGAGAATGAGTTGGGATGACATGTTTGATATGACAAAATTCCACTGCTCTTCTTGACTCACCATGATAGTAATAAAAAAATAATCTCTTTTGACGGTTTACATGAAATAATATAAGAAGAGATTTTAAACTATCATCCAATTACATTAATGTTTTATTGGACTGCATTCTTGTTGAGCCAGACAATCAACTTTGTCAAATGTCCTATTTTTGCCAAGACATTTAACTCAAAAAAAATGTCAACCAATTTCGTTAAAGCCAGAAATGCAATTCCATAAACTGTTCTAATTTCCATCCTCCTTGTTAAAGTTTTTCTTAGCAATGAACTGTTGCTTGAAATTGATAAATTATTATAATACAGGCTGTGCTTCTTTTCGTCACAGGATAAAATTGGAGAACTAGCATCTCTTGCTGAAAATCATTTTGAGGGTGGATATCAATATCAAAGAAGAGAGAATACTGATTTGAAGTTTTTTGAGAGTGGATATCAATATCAAAGAAGAGAGAACGCTGATTTGGGAAATGTAAAATACCAACATCCTCCCAAAGCTGAGGTACTATTAAATGGAACTTGACTACTATGTCTGTTTTCCTTTGCTTTTACGAACTTTCCACTCATTTAATTTTCATCCATGTTGCATGCAGCATTTGGGAACAACTGAAGATGTGTTTACATCTAGGGTACAAAATAAAATTCCAGGAGCAGCAGACTTTATTCTAAAACCCGAAATGTACCAACCTGTGAACTATGACAATTCTCCAGACCCTTTATTCTATGCTGGCAGGTATGACATTCTATATTCTAAATTCTAAATTCTAGTATGAACGCCTTGAGTTCGAACAAGATTTTTGGCTGACAACCAATCATAAATATAAAGTATCTTAATTTGAACTGAAAAGAATGCCTAGGGAAATTGCGAAGTGCAACATATCTTAAAGTCATGCACCACAATGGTGTTATCAAATCAACAATCAATTGGCCAACCAACTTGAGACAAATTGTTGTTAGCTTCAAGGCTCAAAAACTTATTTTTATGAAAGTCTTACAAAATTTATGGTCATTTACACACACACACACCCCTATCAGACAAGTTTTATGGAACTCTTTTTTCTTCTTTCCTCTTCTCTCTCTCTCTCTCCCATTTTTTTCCCTTATCTACTTATATTGAACTTTCCATTTTATTTTAAAAAAGATAAAGTTATTAGGACGTTTGTTGTTTATGTACTTTTTACACTTGGAACCTTCTTTATCTGGTTTCAAACTGAAAGCCTGTTACAAAACTATATTAACTTTCAACTTGAATTTTGTAATAGCACAAAAGTATCTACAAACACCTATATATAGAAATTTTGATTCCTGCACTAATGGAAATTGTCTATTATCCGTCAACCATAAAAACATATTGTCGTAGGGAGGTGCCTGGTGCTATTACCCCTCCAGTTGATGATGATGCCGTGGAAATGCAACGTTATATGACTGACGAGAGATATAACCACCCTGTAACAGTTGGTGAGTTTGCTATTTCTTTTCCATAAGGTGATCCATACACGACTGCGTATAACCAGGACTTTACTAAGACATGAAGTTTCAATTCAGAGGGACCCAGCATCGAGAATTTTCAAATAGTCGGTGACGCTACACCAGGGGGCAGACTTCTTGCATGCGGATATCCTACTCGAGGGACTTCTCTTTGTATATTTCAGGTGCCATGTTCTGAAATCATTTAAATGAAGATCAACAAAGATTTGTGAATGCATATGGAATATTCATAGATCAATAATATAAATCTCTGTGTCAGTGGGTTTGGCATCTTGAGGATGGCACAAGGCAGTATATTGAAGGTAATGGAAATGAATTTGACTTTGCAGGATGCTTCAGATGGTATTCTTACTCTCTCATCTTTTTTTTTCCCCCTTTTATTTTTTGAAACTGAAAAATATACAATAAAATATGAAGAGGAGAAGGCACCACAAAAGAAAAGAAAAACAATGACAAAAGAGTACTTCATCTACCTTATAAATTTTGAACAAATAGAATTTAGATATTCTAGTAACAAAGCAAATGGACTTGACTTTATTGAAAATGCAAACCGAAAAATATCTTTCCTTTTCAATGTGACACTCTGGTTACTTTACTTTTTGGTGCATATGTTGTTACTGATTACGACTAGTTTGTTATATTGACTTTTTCTCATCTTTGATTATTATTTTTTTTTAATATTTAGGAGCTACAAATCCAGAATACGTTGTTGCAGCTGATGATGTTGACAAACTAATCGCGGTCGAGTGCATACCAATGGATGACAAAGGCCATCAGGTTTTCTAACAAGACTACTTTGGATTGTGATAAAAATTCAAATGTACATGCTATTAGTATATGAAATTCAGAAAAGCCATTCAGTTTGCTTCCAAGATTCTGCATTTAGTTTTGAAGTCTTATCTGAAGTATTTCCTTTCAAGTTTCCTCCTTTTCAAATCCCTATCACTCTCTGTGCAAAATCATTGTGATTAATATGATTACAATGTCTTCCTGTTTTTTACTCTTTAATTTTTTTTCCAATTATCAGGGGGAACTGGTCAAGCTTTTTGCTAATGATCAGAACAAAATAAAATGTGGTAAGTTAATTAAAAATTTAGAAACATCACCATAAGTTTGTGTTTATCACCTCTAAGAGCAGACTGTGATGAAAGGTTGGCAGAAAATCTTAGTTGCCATAAAATTTTTTTTTCTTTCCTTTTTCCCTACTTTAAGATCCTTGACTTTTGCTATATTAAAAATGTTTGATCTATCATGGTACCTTGTGTAAACTATTTTGATTCGTTAGTTGATTAACATTGTTATATATCAGCTATTTTTTGTATACTCCTTGAGATTTCTGATTGGTTCTATTATAGATCCGGACATGCAATTGGAGATTGATACATATCTTTCAAAGGGACAAGCCACGTTTAATGTCCTATTGCTGGTAGGTTTATCTCATATAAGTAAATATGTGAGAAAAATTAATTTCTTCGCTGTATACTTAGCTACGCGAGTCAGATTTAGCCTTAAAATATGTTGTGAAATTATTACCTCTATTAGCCGGTTTCCATTTTCTTGAAGATTTGAGGTTTAGCTACCTACATTCTTGTGGCTTTAAGATTATTTGTTTGTGTATTGGTTCTTTTGATTATATTGAACGATTTTTTGCTACATTTGGAGATTTTGATGTTGAATTTGAGCACTTTTTATCTACTTGATTTTTTTGGCTGGGTTTAGATGTTTTCTTGGTTGGGTTACCTGGTTTGTTAGTTGAATTTGTGTTATTTACTTTTTTGGTTTTTGGAAATTTTTCTAATTTGATTTTTGATAGATATTAATTTTACCACTTTAGAGTTCAATTTCTCTACTCTCTTCTTGCAAATCATTGACAATTATTCATTTAGCATGCAAAATTTTCTGGTTTAATATGTTAGCCATCTGCTAACTCTGTATTATAATGCAAGCTTTTAGGAATATGGTGCTTGGTGATTTCAACACTTAAAAAGAAAGCAATATAGGTACTTACGTACATTCTTGAGTTCTTACCCATTATGCCACTTCAGTTTTAAAACAGTATCCAAAAAAGAGAAAAAGAGAAAAAGAAAAAAAAAAGATTTATAGGATTGAGTATTGACCAAAATATTTATCTTTTTTCATTGAAATTTGTCTCTCATATTGTCTTGAAAATTTTACTGGCTTACTATTGAACCAGGTTTTAACTTCAATCTAGAGAACCCCGAATAAAGTCATAACTCATAAACTGTTCTTTTTCCTATTTGGATGAAAAAAAAAAGAAAGAGACCTAATCAATAAAGGGAACACGAAAAATATAACCATAACTCATAAACTGTTGATCAATGATATTATTTGGAGTGGCAGTAAACCTCTTGGTTTGTAAGCCAGTTGAATGATGAAACGAATCTCGACTTTCTTCATTTGCCAAAGGAGCTGTGTCATATAGGATATAAAATGTGTGAATACTATCAAACTTGTATGCTAGATATTTTACAACGGTGCTTTTTCCTCGTTAATTTTGTACAGATCGATTCGTCCGAGAATTGGGAGCCAGCATCTATTTCTTTGAGGAGGTCTGGTTACCAAATTAAGATGGGAAACACAGAATCGGTTGTAATTGCTGAGAAATATTCAAGGGAGTTATCGGTATGTCCTCATCAAGACTCAACTTACTCGTGATGGTGCCTACAAGTTTAAATTATATTTTCAAATAAAACCCAAAGTTTTATCTTGTTTCTTTATTATATATTTGTGGATGCAGATGAAAATTCCTTCTGGGATTTCGACACAGTTTGTTTTGACATGTTCTGATGGATCATCTTTTCCCTTTAACACGTACAACGTTCGGTAACGTTTCCATTTTACTTGCATATTCGTGTCTGTATTTTATGGAGAGTTTTATGTTGGTTCAATATTCTCAGGCTAATTAATATCATATAACCTGTTTATTTCTTTAGAATTGTCTATAATCAACAAGAAGCATATTGTATCCGATCGGGTCTTGAGTTTCATATTGCATGTGTTTCTTTAATAGTTATGCAGTCGACTATGATGTCGATTTTTCTTGTAGGATGCGGGATACGCTTGTGTTGACCATGAGAATGTTCCAAAGCAAGGTACTCTCTACCAAACTCTACTAGATACTGCACAAATCTTAAAGGATCAGTAGATGGACACCATTAATGGTGGTAAAGAAGTTATCATCTATTTACCTATGTACATAAATTGATACCGAATTCGACTAGAATGCGTCTCTGGGGGGCGGAGTGATGAGAATATCCATTTTTGCTCCCTCTTAAAGAACGGTCTCCTAAACAACAAAATAAACCTTTATACAAACGTGAGTTTTAGGCAATGTATAATGTTTTGTGATGCAAATATATGATTTTGTTCTGAATCCCATGTGTGTTTCGAGCAGGCAATCGACGACAGAAGGAAAGGAAAAGTATAGACCGAACGAACCCCTTGCGATTCCGAGTATGGTGCCGATACTCATCATTCATTCATTATGCAAATGAGATGTAATTCAATTTGAAAATGATCCATCAGTCTGAACTAATAAATCAAATAAATCGTAAAGGTCTTCTGCTTCTGCTCTTTTACCTCTTTTCCTTCCATAAACACAAATGCATATATAAATATATATATTAATTATACTCTTCCTGATTAGTTTCTTCCTCATAATTCCATTCTCAATATTACTTTGGTGAAATTGTAAATTCCATCCATCCTCAATAATAGACTTCTTCTTCTTCTTCTTCTTTTTTTTTTTTTTTTTKRTAATTTGTATTATGAATTATAAGACGTTCTTAATCAATTTAACAATTTTTCTTTTCGAATGGAGAATTTTAAATGATGATTTATCACGGAGAATTAACTTTTTATTTGAAAATTCTCAAGAAAAAATAATAAATGGGAAATAATTCGGATGGGTAATGAAATGATGATAACACTCTAAATTAAAGCATTCTTCATCCAGAAAAATGGCTAATGAACTTGGTCCAATATTGGACCTTCTGATCAGGGAGGATTTAAAAGAATAAAAATGAAATAAGCAATAAAGTTATATTACCAAATTATATTTTTTATTATTAAAATTTGTATTTGTTCTTTATGCTTCTAAAACTAATGTTTTTTTATCTATCGTCGGCGTTTTGTTTGCAATAGTAATTACTAATTAATAAACGAAATAGATTACTTTTTTTTAGAATTATTACAGGTCTTATTTATCAAATTATATCACTGAATTTTTATTTATCCCTCAAATAGTGTTTATATTATAATTTTTAAAGTTTTTTTTTAAATATATCTATATATATTTTTCAAGAACTCCACTAATGGCACAATACATTTTTAACCAATTCAAATGTCAAATAATAAATTTATAGGTAATATTTGAAAGTTGAGTTATCGTTATCATTGCAAGCAAACAATCAATATCACGTATAAATTTATAGTAGCAATTCTTTGTTTGTTTTTATTTTTGAAGCAAGGACCAATTAATTGCATTGACTTTGCCCAATATTCAATTATTGTTGAGATTATTTATATTAAAATGATTTTAAAATACGAACATGGAAATGTATTTATTTTTTAAAAATATAATATAAAATTACATATGTAAAGCTCAATATATATAATTAGTTTATTTTCTCCAAGAGTTTGTAGTCTGTTCTGATGCGGGTGAAGTAAACCATTTATTTGTTATAATATAATTGAAGATTTATACATAATTTCGGAATAATTTAAATTAAAGTTGAGTGAATTGAATGATAAAGAAATCAAATCTATGGAAGTGTTTTTTTGAAGTAAATTAACTTCGACATTAAAAAAGCACATTTCTAGAAGTCTCCTAAGCCTTCAACCACCAAGCCAATAAACATTAGCCACGTCAACTACTCACATGCTTACACGTGAACCTAAAATATGAACCTTGATGGGAAGGTTTCTCTCTTCTTTTATTTTGTCCCTTCATTTATTTATTTATTATTATTATTATTATCATATTATATATATATATATATATATATATATATATATATATATATATTTTCATGTAAGAGATATACAATAAAATTATGTGTGACAAAATTGTTTGAGTAATTTTTTTTAAATGTAGAGGTCGAATCTGAACTTACAATCTTTTGATCAAAAATAAATATCTTAACCAATTGAATTATACTCATATTGGTAAAATTGTTTGAGTTGATAACAAAAGTTCATCATTATTATGATATAATGAGTGAACCGAGCATAATTTAACTAGTTGAGATATCTATTTCTGATAAAAATGTCTAAGTTTGATTTCCATCCACTTGTTATATTAAAAAAAAATAATAATATAATGAGGTGAGATTAACTTTATTTAAACAAACTCTTTTTTATCATTAGTTTAATGTGTGATTGAGATTAAGTGAGAGAATCGAGACYACACAAATCTATTCTATCATTTGTCAATAAGTGAAGTTTTAAAAAGTTTGAAAATTTTGTCTTAAATGATGTTTATAAAATATTTATCGGTACAAATAAACGAAAATTATATATTTTAATCACGTGGGACGGAATACAAGGATATCATAATAGATTTATTAGAAAAAACAATCCACAACTTCTAAGTTATAATAGTGTAAAAAAAGATAGTAATCTCAGGAAAAATATTATCGAAAACATTCCTCAAAGATAATTAARAGCTCGTTTGGTAACGTTTCTATTTCTTTATTTTTAAAGCAAATTGAAAACGATGAACAAGGAACGGGAACATTACCAAACGAGACCTAAATTGTTGAGGTACTGATTAATATTTTTATCTTCCTTATCAATGTTGCCTGCCAAATAAAAAGTTAGAAACTCGATCAATTCAACAAGACATCCATCGTCTATTTTCACCGTCCAATTATTTTACAAACCATATGATCTCAGGCTTTTCATTTCCAGGCCTGTTTCATTCTCCATCGTAATCTCCCATATTTTTAAAACAAAAAAATATCAAATTTATGTTTGATAAAACAAGTCCATGCCTGGAAAAAGTTATTCTTCTGGTAATCGGAGAAAAATCGAGGAAGAAAAATCAAAAGAGATGGCTATAAATAACATCAATGGATGGGAAAAGAATTTAGGTGGGAGTGTTACCTAAGTTCACCCACCTTTCTTTCTTAGAGTTCACTTATAGCTTTATCAAACACACACCTACACTCATCTTCTTCCCTTTGTCAATGGAAAACTTGATATCACTTAACTTTGAGTGAAACCTAATGCCTCACACAAGGAATTTAGACAAACTAATTTCGATATTATTTCTTTGGCTCAAGATATGTTTCTCAAGGAAAGGACTCAAAAGAAAAAAGTGAAAGGAAAGGACAAGAATTGAAAAAGAAAAAGAAGAGAGAGAGAGAAAGAGAGAGGATAAGTGATATATCAATTTCCTACCTCCTCCACTTTCCTTCACTTTGCATCCAAGTCCCCCATTTTGCTTTCTTTTTCTACTGCCTGCCCCTCCTCCTTCAAACTCTCTCTCCTCTTTCTCTCTCTCTCTCTCTAGTCTTTACCACATAAACACATGAAAAAAGAGAGAATAGGGGTACCTGCAAGATCTACAAGTGGCAGAGGAAAATGGGTTCTGTGGGAAACTCAAATCAATGGCAGCCATATGCTTACAAGGACTGTTCTTTAGAGATTTGCAGCATATATTGCCCTCAGTGGTGCTACATCATCTTCCCACCACCTCCACCTTTTGGCTATGGCAACAATGGCGATTCTGGCACTGATTTCTCCCCTCTCATCATCGCCATCATTGGAATCTTGGCCAGCGCCTTCATCTTGGTAAGCTACTACACCATCATCTCCAAGTACTGCAGGAACAGGGCCGCCACCACCTCCGCCGCCAT
This sequence comes from Momordica charantia, assembly GCF_001995035.1. Next base: position 795,308 of record NW_019104531.1, read on the forward strand.
GGAAATGGATGATGAAGAGAATCTTGCCCAAATCCGCCATGAAAACCAGCTCCAAGCTCCTCCAGCAGGCCTGGATGAGGCTCTCATCAAGTCCATCACGGTCTGCAAGTACATACGAGGAGATGGGTTAGTTGAAGGCACGGATTGCTCCGTTTGCCTGAGTGAGTTTCAAGAAAATGAGAGCTTAAGGCTGCTGCCAAAGTGCAGCCATGCCTTTCATCTTCCCTGCATCGACACATGGCTCAAATCTCACTCCACTTGCCCTCTCTGCCGCTCCAACATTTCACCCACCAATCTTTTCCCACCCCCAACTCAAGAAATTCAAAGAACAGAACACATAAATGCAGCTGCTCTTCAGTATCAGCACAGAAGCAATGACACAGTAGTTGTTGTAGTGGTTCAAGATTTGCAGGATTTAACAGTGAGCCAACAGACTGCTGTTTTGGGGATAGAAAATGATGGTGCTTCCTCCAAGAATCAAAGGCAAAGTTTTGCATCAGTTAGTCAAGATTCAGAGCCAAGAGATAGAATGATTCAAGTTAGAGAAGATGATGTTGTTGGTGATGTTGTTCAGCCATTTAGAAGGTCAGTTTCCTTGGATTCTTTTTCATGGCAAGGGCAGGTTTCTGTTGCTGATATATTGAGAGAAAGTCAAGATAGTGAGGAAGAGGTAGAGGAAGATGAAATGCAAATGGGAATTGGATCTTCAAAAGTATTTGTTCAAGAGCATTTCCAATCCAATCACAAAAATGGGGTTTCCAACTTGGGAATGAACAGATCTGTTTCAACTGGGAGACTGGGTTTTACAAACTATGAAAAAGGGAAGAGTTGCATCATTCCCAGTTGACAGTAGATTTACAAACTGTACAAAATTTGAAAATTCTTTTACTCTTATTTTTGTAATATATTGGTGAAATCACAGAAGAAGCCCAGATTTATACCAGATTAGCAAACAGGATGGACTTAAGTTGAGTGTACATCTTACAATTTACAAGCCTCCTCAAAGAAGTTACTGATGCATCATATTCGGTGAGAGCTTTAGGAAAGAGTTTTCATATTTTTCTTTTTCTTTTTGGGATTTAGCTGAGAGTAACCGATCAGAATTGTCTGCACTCTAGTGGAGTTCTAAAAGTTTTAAACTCAAGGCAGTGTGCTTTTGAAGCCTGAGAATTGTCTCAATGATTAGCACTTTTCTACTGTCAATTATGCTCATTCACTTTGTTGTGTTATGCAGAGTTGTCAGAATCTAAGCAGGGCCACCTAATTCACTTTACATAATGTAGGAGAGGAAATTTTGGTTAAACTTTAATTTCAATATTTAAATTTTAACTTTTCTTCTCTATATTACTCTTCCATGTGAAGCTTTGAACTTTTAAACCAACCTTGTCTTAACAAAAGTGCTGATGTCAGAAACTGACTATAAAGATAAATTAATCTAAATTAGACATTTGTACAGGGACCATATCTATAAAATAAAGAAGAACACTAAAAACGAATAAAAAAAGAATAAGAAATACAGGCAAACTGCACGGCCTAAATCTCAACCTCCATTTCTGAGGTTGAGATTGATGCTTTATCAAATGGGTTTGCTCATGATTAAACCATTTCACCCATATATAGCAAGAAAAATGGTTTCAAGTTAGGCGCACACCTGTTTGACACGGAGCAAGTTCCCCATCATCTTCATATTTGGAGGATGAAACTGTTGACCTATATTTCAGATTTTAGTTTGAAACCCACACAGAGAGAGATTCAGTCAGAGACAGAGAGGTCATACCTTGATTGGCTAAACTAGCATTCTGAAAGCTGCATCTCAACTTTGAAGAAGATTTTGGGATTTTTTGCAGAAATTGGACCACAAGGTATCCTTCCATCACTGTCACCATAATTCTGGTCCATGCTTGAATTTTTATTGATTTTTGAGATACTAAAGGTCGTACAATGTAAAAATAATAACTCAATGTCTAAGTACCTTTTCCTTCATCATTTTAGTTGTCTCTTTTTTCATTGAACTAAGTGATGATTATTTAAAACATAACCAACAAGATCAAGGCACTTAGTTATAATCACTGGTATCTCAACGAAGTGCTCATGGTTCCTATGAAGCATCATTCTTATCCTATCAAAAATATTCAATAAAATCTATTCTTTTTGTTGGCAATTCAATTTCTGCATGTTGTAAAGTCAATGTCACAGGATGATGGAAGAGCAAGGTGGGTAAAGAAACAGTTACCTTGTGGAAAATTTTGGCTTAATGTCCACAAACTTGTTGATTTATTCACTAATTAAGACCAATTGAACGATAATTCAGAAGCATTAAATCAAATAATTACAGAAGAGTTTATAGTTATATCAGTCGTCTGTTAATCAAGGCCATAGTTTTGGATGAACCCTTTTCTTCTTAACTTGGCAGTTGCAATTGTTAATCTTATTTATGCAACCGAACTTTCTCTTCATTTCTCTCCACATGCTTGTCTTCTCTTTTTTCACGGTGTGGATGCAGCCCTCCTCAATCTCTTTCCTCATAGTATGACACTCTCTCTCTAGCTCCATCACCTTGTTGCTCATTTTCTCCATTTCAATTTTTACTATTCCTTCACTTAAGACCAACTCTCCATCGAGTTCAGCCTCATCCTGAGTCAATTTGTCATCTGAAGCCTGCATCTCCTTTGTTATTGCATCGCGAAGTTGCAATTGCACCAAAAATAGCACTTGTACCACAATCCTTAATGGCAATCGCTGGTTTTTGGCAGCATGTTCACAAGCTTCAGCCGACATCTTATGGTAGTCCAGCCCTTTGCACACTTCTTCTCTCTCAGATTCTGTCAGGTATTTATGCTTGTCTAGGTACATATCTATAGCCCTGTATATTCGATCAGAGCTTCTATCCGTTCCCGTTGATGCTGCAGTTGACATTTCCACTAATGAAACGAATGCACTTATTTCCAAATCTCTGTCACCGGCAACCTCAAACAAAAATTCCTCAATGAGTTTCGCCACTGCAATTATTCCTGCCATATCTGAACTATAATCTCTATAGAAGTGCTTTACAATCCGCTTCACACACTCGATATCATATTGCATTTCTTTAGCATAGCCTCGGTAAGGTAGTAAAAGGTCACTTGCTGTAGCTTGATCAAGCTGCTTTCCTATCCTCGACTCAAGTCCATTTCTACAACTATCATTAGCTTCCAAACGAATGGCAAAACGGAGTATTTCAAACAATATTGTGCAAGGAAGTAGTCCCTTCTGATGAGGCATTAGCCTCTCCACTGCTTCCATGACTTCCCTCTGACGGTTTGTTTTGCATACTGACATTTTTTCATCTCCTTTTGTGCTGCAAAAAACCCACTTCTTTGCATACTTCAAAAGGGATGCTGCTATATATCTAGGCGGGACAGTGTGCTGGTTCATAGAATGAATGGTCAGTTCATACAATGAAAGAGGCAGAATTGTCAAATCCTCTGGCTGCCATTCGGAAATAAAGAGCTTTCTTTTTGCATTGGGCTTGTGATGAAACTCATCATCCTCGCCGAGTTCATCATTTACGAAATTCACAATCGGTTCACCAAGGAGGTACGGCTCATTCACTGCCTTGCCGACCAAAGACTCTATACATTCATCAACGAGGCCTAGATCCACTGCCTGCTGCATGATACCTTCTGTAGTAAGAAAAGCCTGAATGGTTTCATTCCAGCTAGGGAGGATTCTCTGTTCAAAGAAGGTAAGTGCTTTTCTCAACAGATTATTTGGGCTGTGACTTTCAGTCATCCCCAGATAGAAAGCAAGACAAGCTAAAGGAAGCACATTCTCACATGACATTTCCAGTTCAAACCCATAGCAGAATCTTGCCACAAGTTCAAATGTTTTAGGACGAGCTGGTATGTTTGTGAGGAACCTACAGATGCTTTCCTCGGGTTGCTTTTTCAGTATTTCCGCAATCTTGGCCGACTTTTCTACTATGACTTCCTGTAGAAAAACTGTCAAAAATAAATAAAAGAACCACATAGATTTGTCCGAATCCAGAATCCCACATTCTCACCCTGTTCAAAGTGAAGGGCATCCCACTAACATGGAACTCGATATCAGTTCTAGATTTAGGCTCAGACAACCTGCAGCCCAGAATGAAGATGAGTGACCATTTCCAAAACAAGCAAGCCAGATACGAATAAAGAAAACAAAAGGGTCAGCTAAATGCATCAAAATAAAATAGTTTTTTTACCAATATGAGACATTCTTGTCTGATCTGTCTTCCATGTTTTTGAGCTTCTTCTGTATAATCTACAGAACCCAAAAACCAAAAGTAAGTTCTTAAATTCTCTCTTTCAAGTTTCTAATAATCAGAACTTTGTAGTTCAAACTACACGAATTTCTCTCTCATCCTGAAAGAGAAATGATCATTACAGACTTCTCAAAATTACAATCGCTGTTTCTCCTAATCTCTCAACTGAAAGAACACTATTCCAATACGCTATACTGACTCAGACGCAGCAGCATGGACTTAAAAATCGCGACGACGACCAAAATAGCTAGCTGTATAAAAGCATAAATAGCAACATTTAAAGCACAAAAAATGAGGTGTAAGAGTATAAGGAAATGCTGAGCATTACAGTCATTGTCGAACAGATTCTTCTTCCGAAACAAAAAATTACATACAAAACAGATAAAAACCACATTCGCGACTGAATCTAAAGATCAAATTGCGTTCATGGAAGGGCAGTGAGGATTTAGTTGGAAGAAAACTTACAAATCAAATATAGGTATTTGAAATCTTTGTTTATTTGGACTTGGTCCAAGAGAGGGAGAGAGAACAGAGTACAGAGCTTGAATTTTTCAACAAGAGAAAGAACAAAAAAATTCGAAGAATGAAGAGAGGAAGTGAAATGCAGCGGTAACCATCCAGAACTAGTGGGATTCTGTTAGTTGGAGTAATCGGAATTTTTTTTTTTCTTTTTCTAAATTTAAATATTCTTTCTATTGAACGTTTGACATTTTTTTTTTCTTTTTGCTTTTTTTTTTCCCAATATATAACATATTGTGTTTAATATTAAAAAAAACTTAAATTTATTTGTCCCGTAAGTTTTATGGGTCCAATCATTTGGTTAATGTTTTTTTTTTAAATAAAAATAGAGTGACATGGCTTTCAACTCTTATAATTTGTACTTGTATTTGTATTATTATTGGCAGTCAATTGAAGAATAAAAAGATAATATTTTTATTTATATTTTGTAATAAATAAGTCAATATTGAGAATGTTAAAAAAAGAATGAAAAATAAGAAACACAAATAATTGTTAAAGGCTTAGATTTATCAATAAGATTGGAGACGATAACGTTGCCAAGATGGCTCGTAATTGAACTACAATTGTAAAATGTTGTCAATGTGCTTGATGTTTTAAAAATATGGTAGCTATAGGTTTAGTTTTATGAGTGGTAAAATGTGGAAATTGTGATTTATTCATCCTTGTAATGTAATAATTTTTTAAATCAATATAAAAACTAATCTGTAATGATTTTATTTGTTGTCTATAAAAAAAAAGAGATAAATTTAAAACATAATTAAAAAAGAAAAAAGTTTGTTTGCCTCCTAATTTTGATCAGTATGATGGGCCTAGACTCCAACTAAGCCTAACAAATAGAGATCAAGATGGGCTTTAAAGCCCAATTAGTACCAATTTTGGGCCGGAGGGCTTACGAGACGCACCTCGTAATTTGGTTGGCTATATAATCAGCCGGAGGATTTCTAGGGTTTTCCCGCTTGGCCGTTCAGTCTCTGCACCAGCGTTTCTTCAGGCGTGCTCGTTGCTGCTAATCCTCAACAATGGTGCTCTCTCTCTCACTCTCGCTTCTAGGGTTTCATGTTCTTATGTACCACGTTTTTGTTTCTGGATTTTTTGAGGATTCTTGGAAGTATTTTTTGAAGTTTTGAAGGCAAGAAGCGAGGCCTGTAATCTGTAGGATTAAATTAGTGTTGGGGAGGTTATATGAGAGACTGGAATGGGAAGAAAGATCGTACTGGATTATCGATCTGATTTCATGGATCTTAGGCAGCTAAAGAGTTGTTCAATACAGAAAAGTGAATAAGCACTATACGATTCTCTAGTTTTCGTTAATTTGCGATATTTTTACTACTGTTCTCTGTTTCCACACTCTTAAAGAGAGGAATCAGGATTGAAGAGATTTTTGAAGAATTTTGTTCTTTAGCGAGGCTCTACGTCTAATACTTTCTTTATATCCTATTTGTTTTGGATGGATTGATGTATTTTGCTAACTTTTATGCTATTTGTTTTACTGTATAATCGCAGACGAAGAGAACCAAGAAGGCTGGAATTGTCGGGAAATACGGTATGTTAACATTGACCGAAACAAAATTCGTACTCCCTATATGAGAGAAAACAAGTGAATCTGATGGTTTCTAAATAGAGAGCTTTCAATGAACACTACGCAGATGGTTTAATTGATCTTGATATAATGTTTTAAGTTTATTCAATTGGGTATTTCCTCTTTCGGTGCCTTCTTTACAGGTACCAGATATGGTGCTAGTTTGAGGAAGCAAATTAAGAAGATGGAAGTCAGTCAGCACAGCAAATACTTCTGCGAGTTTTGTGGAAAGGTAATCTCTTAATCCAGCATACTCTTCATGGCTATTTAATGGTTAAGAAGCTTGACAACAAAGAGCTCCTACTCTGGATTAGATGTCGATCTCTATGGTAATGTCTAGGTTTCAGTTTTTTGGGGATATTGGTCAACTAATATTCCTTTAATAATCATGAAAATTAAGAAACTAGAGGAATTATTGGATTCACTTCATAGATAAAATATACATATTTACTATTCGTATACCCATTCATACTGGTGATATTTTTATCTCTGTTTCTTATAATTTTTTTAAGACATTTCTATGGTGTTTTGAAAAGTCGAAACCAGACAATTTATAGTAGTAATGTAATCACTAATCAGAACATATACATGATATAAAATTTATACCATGATTCTAATCAATGACTGCTGTATCAAATCCGTACCAGTATGCTGTGAAGAGGAAGGCTGTTGGGATATGGGGTTGCAAGGACTGTGGAAAGGTGAAAGCAGGAGGTGCCTACACTTTGAAGTGAGTACAGTTGATGCTTGTTTTCCTATCACGTGTCTGCATTTGATTCATGACCAAGGTTTTGATTCTGTTTCCTTTTTATGTTTTTGCTTTGGGCAGCACTGCAAGTGCCGTTACCGTTCGGAGCACGATCCGAAGGCTGAGGGAGCAGACTGAGAGCTAAGTTTGATTAAGATTTTGTATTTCTTTTGTCTTGAGTTTTGCTAGTTTGATAGTGTAGAGTTCTTGGAGGCAATTTGAGTACCCATTTGACTTCATTTCAAGTTGAAACTCCAGAGCTTTAATAGCTCTGCTTATTTAGAAGATAATTTTTAATATCCTGGATTTTTGAAACTGCGACATCTCTACTTTATTGAACTGAATTGGTCTTGCTTTCCGATATTTACAATATACACACACGGACGTATATATGTATGTATATGTCAATTGCAGCAGAGTATTGTCAAGCAGCAATTTTTTTTAATATATAATGGGGTATCTAAATTTAGAAAATTCTTGATGCAATGAAATTTTATTACCTCTAGATATTTGAAATACGTTTCAGATGTCTTTTTTTTTTTTTTTGACAAAAGATGCATCTTACATTAGTATAAACCAATAACAAATTTTAAATTTGTAGAGAGTATATATACTAGTGAAGTAAATTATGTGGAAGCCCGTTAAGAGTTATTTTTTAAGAAAAATAAAGTTGTACCTAAATAGTTCAGTGTATTTTCGTCTATATATTTAACAGATTGAAGAGAAATGCCAGAAAGCATTATAATCTTTTTTATCTTCTCAAATAGTAATAGGCAAAAGCGTGATCCGTATTATGTTTTTTTATTTATTTTAAATTTTGCTATATTTATAATAAATATATTTACTTTATTGTTTATACATACATACATCCTGCGAATTCTTCCACACTAAGTCTTAATGCAGTACAAAGTCCTGTTCAATACAAAGGCGAAGTTGCAGTATAATTATTTTTGCTTAACTTAAATAGCCTCGGGAAAATAGGTCATGAAATGTAACTCAGTCATAGTCCAACCAAATTCAGATTTCATAGTTCAACTAGATTCAAATCTTGTTTAAAAAAAAAAGATTAAAATTTTATTATCCTAAAAAACAATCTACAATGGAACATGTTATTAATAGCATCTATTAGAAATGTATATAAAACTTAATGACAGTACCCAAAAAATCAGAGTATTGATAGAGACATGCGTTACTGATGTCAATCGCTTGCTCTCTTCTGGTATCTCTATCAACATCATTTCTGCCGTAACTCATAATTGCATATACCAGATTGCTCAATGCCTCGGCAGGGGTTATAGTCTTCAAACTATTCAAAACTAATCGAGGATTAATCCATGTTTACAATTTCCTGTATTCTAACAATGAGGATTTATCAACATCGACGTGTGTGTATATATTATTTTGAGTACAATGTGGGGTATGAGGATTATAGCTCACGCCGGCAACATAGAGATAATTGAATATGCATAAGATGGTATCTTTTATTAGTGGACGAACAACGGCAAGTCAGTAATACACTTTGCATTATTATCTCAATGAGGCACTGGATTAAAAAAAATCTACAGCTACAAGAAGACTATGAATGTATGTAGATACTAGATAGCTTACTAAACTTACATACTTTAACATCAAGCAAAATGCCCAAAGATAAATTCACGAAAAGAAAGACCGTTTCCTGTTGCGTTCCAGTCGAGCTTCCCGCTGAAAAGGAGACAGAATTCATTGGATCTAGAAGCTTTATAAACAGAAGTAATGTATGAGAAAAGATAGGATCCGATTCCGGACAGCCTATGAAACATCACTATATTTACTTAACATAGATAGGAAATATCATGGAAGCACTTTGCACAATGTTCCTCACGGAATATAGATAGGCAGAGGGTTAAAATTATCCGGTATGAAGAAAGAAAAGAAAACAAAGAAGTTATCAACCCTATCATGAACCAAATAATATTTCCATCTTATGGGCCATAATATCTATAATAGTATCCTTGTAACTTCTAGTTCTTAAGGCTTAAATTCATCTTCTCTAATTTGGACCCCAAAGTTTAAAAAGTTCTATTTTAGTTCTTAAGGTTTGACAGGTTTCAAATTCATTCCATTCCCAACGTTAAAATTTCAGTGAAAGAATTATTGACAAAATGACATTCTATTATCTTGCCAACAAACATTTACATAGTTCATATCATCGTGTTAGCATAGGCGAAGAAGTTGAAAGATTAAAGAAAATCAGTATCAAAGGGTGGAGGTATGAGGTATCACTTATCAGTTATCAGGTAACAACAAATGAGTCATGACACTTTGAGTCTTTTGCTAAAGTTCTAAACAACAAAGACAAGATCCAGAACATGTAAAACACATGATTTATAAACTTTGGGGGCAAAGCTATATTTTGTATCGTTTAAGATCAAACACATGATTTATTGAAACTGGAAAACTGAAGTGGTATGAATAGTCAGTTCCAATAATGTCCTAATAAAATGAGGGCATTTGATCTCCCTGATCCATAAACCTCACAAGCAAATGAGCACAACCTCAAGAGGCAAAAAACATAACAAATTATAACTAGTAAAGGTCAACCTTGGCTAACTGAGGTACCATCATCCCAGTTTAGGTAAAACTCCCATAAATCTTGAGCATATATTTTCAGTATCACATATCACAAAATTTCACACCCCCTCCCCCCCCAAACACGCGCGCGCACACACACACACACAAATGGAAATAGACTCTTATCACTGCTTAATTACATATGATGACTGAAAAAATAAAATACCTCCTTTTTCTTGCATTCCTTGTAAACGTCAAAATGTTCTTGACATTTGTTCTTCTCTGAGCTATGTTCTTCAAGACCTAAAGCATTTGCAAAAGGAGACTTTCTATGATAAGAAGACAAAAAAATGTTTTCTGACATAAATTCTAAATAGAACGAAGTAAAATAGAAAATTCCAAATTGGTGAAATTAGTAATCAGAATACCAACTAGTCAATAGTAAAAAATTGAAGATCAACAACGATTGTATTCGTTTAAAAATTCAAATTACATCATCCATACAAGATTAAATTTCACTTTACACATGATTTATCAGCTAGCGACAATTATGCATGCTTTTCAGAAACAATCTATAAGGCACAATCTTAAAGTTTTAGATAAGAGTGCAAAAACCTTGAGGTCGAGGCTAAAACATTTGTCCTTGACTTAAGACGCAGCTCGAGGCTTCTGCCTTAAATGTATTCTAAGGCATAATTCTGTCCATATGTGGTGTTATCATTACTCCTAAATGAAAACAAATACACACAACGACCTCCAAAAACACTTAAAACTATCTTATGAATGTAGCTCTAAGAACAAGCCAAGATGAAATCGGATTAGATTGCAGATGTTGAATGATAACTAAATTAGTTTTGGGGCGGAAGAACCATCAAACTAAGTTACTCCTAATTTGACATTTTAAATTAGAACTTGGCCTTTGCCCAAAGGAACGGGGAATCAAGATAAGGGCTTGAAAATCCTAGTAAAAGTTCCTTCTCCGCTATTGTCATTGTTAGAACAGTAAGTGAACTCAACACAAATCCACTCTAAGAAGTGTCACGACGGTTCAATCAAGAATACCCTAGTTGAACAATCTTCATTAATTGAACTAAGGTAGAAGATGGAAACACTACCCCTAGAAAAGGAAACAAAACAGGCTAACCAATTATTCAACTAACAGAGATTAGAGAATCGCCATGAAAATTAAAGGTTCCATTTCATCATCACTAACAATAAATTCGCGAGTTTAACTACCAGAACATACTTTAAAAAATTGATGCACGGCACGCAATAATCTTCAAGGAAACCACTAGAATAAGTGCAAATGGATACGTAATTAACACTCTGACGTCTGACGGAGAATCGTAGAAAAACGGAAATTGAGTAAGAGCGCGAACATACATTTGAGGGAAGCGCTGTACTGAGGATAACAAGGAGAATCAGAAATCCTGGCAGCACTGGCATACGGCGGTGCCGAATCCCTTGTAGTGGAAGCCATGGCTAAGAAGCTTTCTCTGAGTGGAAAATGGAGGTCTCTTGAAGCGAATCTGTGAAATTCCGGAGAGGAGAGAGAATCAGTCTCATTTTATACGTAATTGTATCGTGCGGAAAGGGCCAAGGGTACTAAAAAAACCGTCGAACCGATAATCGGACCGGTTGCGCGCTTCGTATGTTATAAACCGAACTTTTCGGTTCGGTTCGGTTTAGGCTAAAACCGGACAAACTTCTATGGATTGATCGGCTCTTCTTTTATGCGTTCTATGCAAGAGGAAGCATGTGGTTTACATGCAACGGCTTTCTTTTTTTTAAGAGAAGAAAAAAACCGAATGAAGTCCAAATCGAACCGATTGATTTTGAGCAAAATACGGTGATTCGGTCTTCATTTGCAAACTGGCCCAGCAGTTTAGTTCTCGAAGTCATTTAAAACTTTGGCCATTTGCTTATTTTCTTTTTGTTTAATCGATATGTAACATTTGTTACACTCCCAACAAAACTCGGCCAAGATGTAATTTTCTTATGGTTTTTTTTTTAAGAAAAAAATCGAATATGTCAACGCATAAAAGAAAAAAAAATCCTGAAAATGTCTACTAGATGATTTCATCATTTTATGCAAAAGGGTAAAAAAAATTCCTTCAAAAGCCTTGCAGAAATCAAGTGAAAATTTTACAATATGTCAACGCATAATTTTGTTCATAACTTCATATGTGGTGTTTCTTGCACCACAAAAAGAATGTTTAGCCTATTTTATTGACTAACTGTTCGATTGGAAGTCGATTCCATCTACATACCAGGCAAAAAACTGACACTCCGAGTAGAGTCGACTGCCCATTACAGTCTTGAATATTAGGAGATGAAAGCATGATCAGAATGGAAATGGCTCGATACTTCGGGGTCTCGTAGGTTGTCCCTAAAGTAGAAGTGAAATAACGAAGCGGAGCAGCTAGGAAGGGCGCCCCGGGGCTTTCTCTGGAACCTCTTGCAAGAAAATGGTTTCATCCTCTAAGGAGTGTTCATGAGAAAGAGTCTTCATAATTTACTCATTCCATGGCCACCTTCAGTAGCTCCTCCCAAGTGGTTAACTTTTCTCTTGGTTTGTTCTTCAGATTCCCAAGCCTCTTTTCTGTAGAGTCTATCCTTTCCCAGGCGCTAAACGGCACAACTCTTACATTTCGATCGTCTAGTTTGTGGAGGAGACCTTCTCTCCCGGGTTTCGATAAGCTAGACAAGGACCCCGATGCTCTTTTATCGAGGTCTTCACATATGCTCGTGACCTGATGAATCAATGATGGAAGAAGGTTAAAAAATGGAAAAGAAAACTATGTATGCGTATATATAAGCTTTTAGGGGATCGAACTCCATAATATTTGTCATGGTGAAGGATTTGTGGCAGGATAAGGATGATCAAGGCCATGGTTACATCATAAATAGAAGATACTGGGTTGTCTAAAAATGAAATCCCCAAAGCTTGAAGTAAAAATTAATTAAAATTAATTATATTCTGCTCAACTGGTTAAGGCATCTTCGACTAAAAGGTCGGAGGTTTGAATATCCATCCCCACACGAGGTTGAATCCAAAACTATGGAGGGTATCTCTACGGGCACCCCCCCTTTGGGTGTCCCTCTAATTTATTTATTGAAATTCGTTTTTGCTCAATTATCCCCCATCTAGTCTATTCCTTCACGTTTTACCATAATAAGCCGAGCGAAACAAATATAATGAAGAAACCAAAAGAAAACCAATTGCCGAGGAGGAGAGATGGATTTGAATACTCACTGTTTCTTCAGCACAATAGAGATTTGTTGCAATAATTCCAGTTGGTCCTCTCTTCAACCACCCACATACATACAATCCTTTCTCAAGTTGTACGGCGTCGCCATAAGTATTACTTACAACTCGACCTCTCACATTGGGTACTATTCCTGGAAATGGAACAATCAGCAAAGAAAAACGTTACAAAAGAAGTCTTTTCACGGTAGCTCGGTGGATAAATTAATAAACCGAGACATGAGGAGAGTTTATTAATTCCAGTGCAGATGGTAGAAAAGTAAAGCTGCAAAAAGCATTCAAAATATGAAGCAATCTTGTCGGATACATATTCGATCCACAGCCTTTCTTGATGTTGCACATGATTTTTTTCTTCTTTTCTTTTCTCCTATTACTTCTTCGTGGTAGTTAATAAAGAAAAACGAGTCAACTTGAGTACATGGAAATAATGAACAGACTACGACATCAGCACAAGTAAGAAATGAAAACTAAAGAAATAAATAAGGGTAGACAGAGGTCTCATGGAAATCTTAATCTCATACCTTTCTGATGATCGAAGGGTAAACCATCAATTGGCACCGATTTGTAACCTATGCTCTTCAGCACCATCCTACAAAAAGTTGAGTTAAATTATCGAGAAAGCAATTGAATCTAGATGAGCATTTTTTCACAGAAAATAAATAACCTACTATGTCTGCTAAAACACAAAGAAAATACATATTCATATTTACTATCTCATATCTTTTTAATTTTAAATTGTGTGTGAGAGAGCTGCTTTATCTTGGTGTAAATGCTCCCCCCATTTGCAAATTATAGTCTTTGTCCAAATTGGAAGTCTTTTATGTAAACGTCGGTTTGGGTTTTATCCCCTACTGTTCGTTTCATTGATCAATAAAATCTCTATTTCTCTTTCCAAAAAATATGTGAGAGACAACAAGTTCTAACTTCAATGAGTGAAAAGTTTTCATACAATTCATCCATGTAACGAGGAAAAGAAATCTTTTTTTTTATAGATGGGAGTCGGAGCTTTGCTCCCCTTTACCCAGGGGTACTAGCGATCACCCCAAGGCCCGGACTTCGGAGACATCAAAGATTTTTAGTATTAAGCTCACCAGAAGGTTCGAACTTAAGACCTCTAAGTCAGTATGATCAAGAGGCACCAAGCCCCTGCCAATTGGGCCACCCCGTGGGGGCAATGAGGAAAAAAAATCGTTGTGCAGGCAAGTGAAAAATACACGCTTCTGCTGAATAGTTATACATCCAACAAAATAAAAATATTTCAATAGACACTTGCAGATAGGCTAACGTGCCATCCTAACAAATAGTATAATGTAAAATTTGCTACATAAAAAACATTGAAATTTTAAAAATTGAAAATTACTGGCAGTCAAGGTCTTCAAACTCCCCAGTACCTCTGGCTATTTGCTTTCCAGAACTAGTACCTACAGAACAAAAGCAAATAAAGCACTTACTAGCATAAGGACACACTAGGATGGGCTGGGATGTATCTCATTGTGAAGGACCATAAGTAATTTCCAATAATAAGGGAAAAATGAAGCATAACGAGCAAAAGAAATTGGACTTCCAAAATCTATCACTATTTCATAACATCATCTTTGATGAGCTTGGGAAAAATCTATTGAAATAAGTTCTTCAGCCTACATAATTGGCATGCATCTAATCAGGACACATAAGAAAAAGGACAATCACAGACAGTTACCTTCAAGAACTGTCTTTTCAAAGCGAACACCAGCAACATGGTCTTTTTTGTCTACTAAACTCAAAAACTTCTCTGGTTTCCGGAAGAAAATAAAATGCAGTTCGCGTAGACCTGTGCCAGAATGGGGAGGTCCAGAGGCAGCAGCCTTAGCAAGCAACTCATAAACTCTCCTCTGTATTCGACTGTTTTTCACCTCTTCCTTTTCAAACGACAGTATTAACGAGGGTGCCATTGATAAGACAGCATAATGTCTATTTGGGTGTGTGGATGTGGATGTATATGTGAAAGAGAGAAAGAGGGGGTCTTGATCTAAGGATCACTCTTAAGCTATGAGACCTACATGATAGCCAACTGCACCACCCCCTAAAGATAGAGAGAACTAAAATACTACATTTATTTTTAGAGAACACCATAAAATCTCATCAGTCAACGTAAAATAACTTTAGTGGAATTATACCTCATCTGTTGGGCTCTTGAGCAAATCAGATTCATGTATGCGAATGTGCAAGTCCTTAATACCTGCAGTGAAGAAATTAAACCAACTAATAATATAATATCATCAGTAATGGTTTGAAAAATAGACAGTGGAACCCATGACATATTATACCAGCAAAATGCTAATGCAAAAATCAAAAGAGATGAGAACTCTATTGTAGTATAACCAATCATAAGAGCATACAGATTAAACTAATAGGACGCACAGTCATTTTGTCTGTATCACTGTTCTTTTCACGAGATAAAAATATTACATATACATACAAACGAAGGAAGTAGAACATGATAAAGATTGATTACCCAGGACATAATAGAGATATGAGTAACTCAAAACATGTTTAGGCTTGACAAATAAAAATAAAAAATAATTTCCCACTTAGATTAGTCTCAACAACAATGGTACAAGAGTATTGCAAATAAACATCAAAATCAATTTTAAGGATGCCGAAGAATACCAAGAACTTCACGTAGTTCTTTAGCAGTGCAAGCTGCTTGAACTGGTCCACGTCTTCCAACCAAAAACACTTTCCTATAATTATATGACCAACAATAAAGATAAGAAGAAAACTAGAATTAATCTTGAAGCTATAATAAACACAAAAACAAGAAACCTTATAGAGCTCTCCTGCAAAACCTCCAATGCATGACTAGCAATATCTGTAGTTGCCAATTCTGGTATTGGTCGTAAAAGGATGCGTGCAACATCTAGAGCTACATTTCCCTAGAGGTTAGAAACATATTTCAATTTGTCATTCAATCTATCTTAAAAGCTACATGTTTCTTCCCACGTCACATGAATTTATTAGGAAATAGAAGTAAAATTGCTTGACTAAAATTTCTATCAATATAAATTTTAATTGAATAGCTTGGAGTTACCTGGCCAAGGATTACAGCGGTATCAGTAGCCTTCACATCAGGATTTAGATTTCTGCAATCTGGGTGTCCATTGTACCACCAAACAAATTCCCTGGCCGAGTGTATGCCAGACAAATCCTATAACAAGATATGATATCCAAAGTCAATGTGTTTAACTAACAGATATATGAATTACTAGTTTGAGTTCCATCAATGGTTTAGGAAAGATAAGAAAAAAAATAATCCAATTTCATTATGATTGCAAAATTATCATTTTAAATTTAGGCAGTACGAACTATGATGAACCAATCCACCAGGCGGCAATAAACTAGAAGTACAAAATCTCTAGTTATAAGTTATAACTAAACTTACTTCTCCAGGAATGCTGAGAGTTTTGTCACTTTCTGCTCCATATGCAAGCACAACCTGATTAAATGTGCACAATCATTTAGAAAATAAGAAAGAAGCCGTTGATTATCGTCATGTGTCTGAACCCCAAAAACTAACCGCATGGTACAGCTCACGGAGATCCAATAATGAAATGGAAGATCCAAGCTTGATATTACCAAAGAATGAACACCTTGGATGTTGTGCAACCCGAGTAAATTGATTGACCACAATCTGTTGAGCACAGACAACAGCAATCTTTTAAAAGTCCAAATAAATCATTATTATAAATTTTCTTCTTGTTAACAGGAAATAGACGCATGCAAGCTCAAATATGAATGAGATTGTCTCTACCAGTTCCAACCGAAATTACATCAACAGAACAGAAGAAGAAGAATGTAGAGAAATCTTCAAAATCAATTGTAACGTGATCTTCAATCGCACATACAACTTATGCAGCACTTTCAAAATCTACAAGCATGGAGAATAAATAATAAAGCAAGGTTATCCTCTTACCTTTGTGTCCGGGTGATCGGGTGCCACGCCAGAGCGCACTAAACCAAAAGGGGTTGGTAAACGATCAATTATATCAACTTGAGCATCGGGATGCGCCTTCAACAGCTATTGATGCAGTTCACAAAAATAAGATATATTAATTTCAATACACGCCAATATATTTTATACGCCAAACCAGTAGAAAAATCCACCTTCTCAGCAGTGTAAAAACCAGCAGGTCCACTCCCAACTACGCAAATGTGAGTAGGAGGAGAAGCAAATGTTGAAAAGCCTTTACGTAAGAATGCCCTTGCTCTGAATAATGCCATTTGCATAATCAAAAAGCTTAAAGCTCAAAAAATGGTGCCCACAATCTTAGATTACAGTTAGCTGCATAGAAACGAGTTTGATTGAATCATAAGGTTGATAACGCTAAATCAAAAGATTCAATTCTACAGGTTTATATTGATACCTTCAAATTGACACGGTTGGCGTTAGGGATTGGATTAAATTCTACGCTTCTCCATTTTATTTCCTTGATTTCATTTCTTTTCATGGATTGAAGATGAAAGAATTGACCCATATCCTCCCAGAGAAGTACGCGAGAAAAGGGAAAATATGAACAAGACGAAGAGGGACAAATCCAGTGCAAAAACCCTAGCCAGATTTTCCGGGACGAAGCTCTGAGTTGAGATAAACGCAGGAATGATATGAATTTGGAGGCGCTAATGACACATGACACGAATATAAAAAAAACTTGTTATTTCTCACTTCTCACCTCACTATCCCGTGAAATTATTTTTTTTTTTAAACAATTAATTTTAAGTTTGATTCTTTATTTTTCCCTTTCAATTTTTTTATTCCTTATTTTTCTTTTTTAAGTTTTTTCTTAGATTCTTTATTTTACTTTTGAATTTTTTATATTCCTTAATTTTCCCTTTCTCAAATTTCTATTTCTTTATTTTGTTTCTGAGATTATTTATTTTGCTTTTCAAATTTTTCTCATAATCTTTTATATTTTTCATCTCCATAAAAAAAGAGAAGAGAGAAAAAAATAAATAAGAGAAAGGAGAGAAAAGAAGAGTAGATCGATAGAAAAAAAGAGCATATTGATGGAAAAAAAAGGACCAAATTAATAGGAGTGAAGATGTAATTTTAAGCTATTTTGATATTACTTTGTGTTACTATCTTGAATAATTTGGACCTAACTCAACTTAATTTGAGAACTTCGTTTTAAAATAAAAAAGTAGCGACGATCGATAGAAAAAAATGTAGAGATAAAAAAATACTATAGAGAGGGAAGAGAGAGGATGAAGGAAGAGTAGAAGTGGGAGATCAAACTCACATACTTTTGATTGGAGATATATATCAATTATCACTCAATTTTGATAAAAGTTTAAGCATTCATTAAACACATTTTTTTTTAATTTTGTCTAATAAATTTAAAAAAGTATACATATGCACGTGTAATTTGTCATTTCTACAACGGAAGATTTGAATTTCCACTATGTTTTATAGAAATGGAAAGAAAGTGGCGCCAGCGCGTCCAAACATCTCATTCAATTTCTTCCAAAATTGATGCTCTTTGATTCATCTCTCTCTGTGTGGGTGCCTTCTGTTTCCTCTTTTCGCCTCAAATCAAACCCAATTTCACCAATCAATGCTTCTTTTTCCCTCCCCCAGAAGTTTCTTCAAACCTTCCTTCCACTTTCTCCTCCCAAATTTCTCCTTTTCTTCTTCCAATCTCCAGTAGTTTCAACGGAGGGAGACAAGAAAAGGGGAATCTGTTATCTGGGTCTTCATCCAGATTCTCTCAATTTTCTTCCATTGAAGCAGAATCAGTCGACAATGTCCGCCGCCGCCGCCACTGCTGTTGGGAAGTTCGTCAAATGCGTGACGGTTGGAGATGGCGCCGTTGGGAAGACCTGCCTTCTCATTTCCTACACCAGCAACACTTTCCCAACTGTACGACCTCGTCTATTTGTTTTTTCTTTTTTTTTTCTCGAGTTCTGTTTGATTTTACCGTTCTTGCTTGTTTTCTTGGACTCTCTAGGTTATCTGCAGCTGCACTTTTGTTTCTCTCAAGGGAGAAATTCTCTGATTGATGATGTGTTTTGCATTGACAGGATTATGTTCCTACTGTGTTTGACAACTTCAGCGCCAATGTTTTGGTTAATGGGCAGTCTGTGAATTTGGGTCTCTGGGATACTGCTGGTAATTTCGCTTTTGTTCTGTTTCTGATTAGCATGCCTCCTCTGTTAATTTTGTTATTAAATTGTCAGGATTTTCTTTTCTGGGATTTATATTTTATCGTCTGTTTAGTCTTAAAGCTAGTTGCCTGTCCTCGCCAAGTCAAAAAAAGAAAAAGAAAAAAGTAAGAATCTTAACACCTAGCAACTGGAGCGATGATTTAGGAGATTTAACCAAACTTCAAGCCAAATGAAACTTTTAAGATCATAGGATCAGAATGAAACTAAACACAAATTATAGGATAGTTTAACTAACATATTGTAATATTTTCATTCAAGTTTTGTTGTCATAGAGAAAATTCTTGTGTCATCAATAGCTATAGCATATGGATATCTGGAAGTGTTATATCAATTCCATAAGAGGAAATTAAGATGCACTTTAAAACGAAACTATATTACAGAGTTGTTCTTATCAGAATGTGTCTTCCAAATCTGTCCAGTTCATAAGCTACTCCAGAGCTAGTTTCATCTTCTTCCTCACTTGTTTTTTTTTTTTATATTCGTGAGTGTCCGAGTTGGGTCAGCTCATGTGCACCTCGGCTAATCTCAAGGGACAACCGCCTGGCTTTACTATATTTTGTTGCCAAAAAAACTCGTAGGATATTAAATTTTAGGTAGATGGCCACCATGGTTTGTAGCAGTCTAAATTCTTTAGAGTATACCTTGGCCCATTTGGACCAATGGGTCAACCCATGATGGTTCTTCTTCACACGTTTTGTTAATAACAACATCGCTTTAGTTATTTTTTATTCCTTCTTTTACTTCTTATTTTATCGGTATAATCGAAAATCCAAATAAAGAACAAAAGTCCTTGTTTGGAAGGGCACTTGATGGGTTCGTATCTTCCAGAAATATCACCATGAATGTTGGAAACCTTGATAAAATATCATAACTTCGGATAACATTCTYTAAAAAAAAAAGATATTGCCACTAGTTTCTTCAGCCTTCGAATACGAAATTGACTGTGTATCTAAGTCTTGTAYAGAAGTTAAAAGATCCCTTTACAGGTCAAGAGGATTATAACAGGCTGAGACCTTTGAGTTACAGAGGAGCTGATGTTTTCCTTCTTGCCTTTTCGCTCATAAGTAGGGCCAGCTTTGAAAATGTATCCAAGAAAGTAAGTTCGTTTTCCTCCTTAATTCTGGCTATGCTTATCATTATTGTTTATATGGTATTTAAATTATTCTTCATGTCTTTTTCTTTTGGAACAGTGGATCCCAGAGCTAAGGCATTATGCCCCATCAGTGCCCATTATTCTTGTAGGGACCAAACTAGGTGCCTTTCTTCTTTAACTTTAATCTAATTTCATTGCCCGAACTATCAGTTCCTTCTCTCTTAAGTAAAATTCTCATAATTTTTCTGATGGTTCCACACATGGGAATGCCACTGTTAACTTTTCACAAACGCCATTAGATGAATATGTGTGTTTCAATATCACTAATTAAAAGCCTTGAGGAGCGATTGGGGCCTTATGGTATCACCTACTATAAGATCTTGTGTTGGAACCTTGGGGTGAGCATAATACCAAAAATCTTTGATGTCTCCCAAGTTTGGATCCCGGGGCGGGTGCCCCCAATCATAGGGGTAAAAGCTAAAGAGTTACCAATTTCAGGTCACCATGAAAAGAAACGAATCATCTAATTAGAGATCTACGTTTCCCAATACCAAAGCACGCAACTTCTTGGCCATCTATCTTCTACGTGCAAGTCCATACATTAAACCAGTACCCCTCACATGATATCGACGACGTATTTGTATTATGTAAAATGATGCATGGTAGTGTCTCTAAAATGTATGTCTCTAAAATGTGTGTCTCATTGTTCTGTAATTTCTAGGGGAAGATTATTCTTGAAGCTCCTCCTCGTCCCCCACCCGCCCCTACACTTGTCCCACAAATCTGTTCGTTGCATTGTGTGGTATTGTTCTGATTGAAAGTCCTATTGCTGTTACTTGGGATGGCAGATCTGAGAGACGACGGACGATTCCTCTTGGACTATCCCGGGGCACATACAATATCGACGAAACAGGTCAGTAATTGGAACTACTTCATTTTCCTTTTGAATCTCGCCCATTATATCCTTGCTGAATTTGCTTTCCTTAAAACTACCACCACACTCCCATCACAGAGTGCTTTGCAGTCTCTTTATTGTTCATACTCCCTCTTCCCAAACTTTCAAGGAAAACAAGTAAACTAATTTATTCTTCCCCCCTCTCTCTGGACAGGGCGAGGAATTAAAGAAGCTTATTGGAGCAGTGGCATATATTGAATGCAGCTCAAAGACACAACAGGTGTGTAATAATTGCCTCTTAGTATATTAGAAGATATGGATTAAGGGATAAAAAGTAATTTCAACTCCTATTTAAGGGCCAATTAAATAGCCTTCATAAATAAAACATCGAAGGACTTGGATCAGCTATGCTCGGATTGTCACGAAGGGTGATGAAATGATCAGGAACTAACCCTTTAATTAGTGGTGCAAGTTGAACCCAAAAAAAAACTAAAGAAACCAATCGAATTGAGTCCGTTTGATCAGTTTGAATTGTCCTCATGATAGAACCAAATAGCCGGAATAGATTGAAATTGAAAGATAAGAGGATAGAAGGACTATAATAATTCCTATGTAATTCGAGGTACTTAGACCATCCCTTCTTTACATCACTTAAGCCTAAACCACACTAAACAATTGTCTCACTCAATCCTTCCTTTCCCACTCGCTCTAGTTATATCTAATCTTCCTAACAAGTTCTCTATCTAATTACTAATCTACCCTTAGTGCCCTAATAATATTCCTAATTCTATCCTAATAGCATTAGGATCAACTTATCATTTCAAGTGTCTAAAGCATAAACTAAAAAATAGTTGTTTGGATCATTTTGGATATACTTCGTCGATTTCAATTGATTTTGGGAACTAAAGTAGGACTAAAACATAACTTTTACCATACCCAAACGATACCCTAATGTGTTTGTTTTTGTGGACCTGTCATTTTATTGCTCATGACTGCATGCATTAGCTCAATGTGGCAAGCTTCAATTGAAATTGGAGGGACTTGTTAACTCTTTCTCTAACTTGTGGTCTTCTGTTCTTAATTAAAACCGAATATAATACCCCAAGGTTATTTTGACAAAACTTCTATTTTAATAACTTTTTTAGATAACTATTTTTTCTTAAAATACTTCTTTAAAATAGTTTTAATTAAAGTACTTACAGTGTCTGGTTACATTTTCATAAAAGTGATAAGTTTTTTTGGTTGCACTACATTTAAAAGTGATTCTACAGATGTTAAATTACCATAAAGTGATTCTCGACCAATTACTTTACAAATAAATTTTTTTATAACCTGAAATTGAATCTATTTAGCTTTTTGCTTACTTCTTTATAATCGGGAGCACCCACATTCATTCGAAGGCCTGGACCTGGGGGACATCGGATTTTGATATTAAATCACTCGGAGATTTGAACATGGGATCTCTTGCTAGGTGTTACCAAGAGACTTTATGCCCTTGCCTCAAGGGAGGCCTTTAGAATCACTTTTTAATTATTGCAAAAGTGATTTTTATTTGTTACTAAACGCACTCGATYTTTCTACATACTCATATATATATATATATATATTACTTTTTCCTTTTTTTATGGGCTCTCTAAAATCACTTGGGGAAAGTTAATCCAAATGAAACTCTTTTTTGCAATGCAGAATGTAAAAGCTGTCTTTGATGCTGCAATCAAGGTGGTTCTTCAACCTCCAAAACCCAAGAAGCCGAAGAGAAAACATCCAATTTGCAACGTTCTCTAATCAAGGTCAAGCCTCTCTTCACTTAACACAGTAGTTTGGTATTTTATCCCATATCACTTGTAATTAAACTATCTTGCATGTTAACTTCTATTATACATACATATCCAACTCGATCTTTATAGGATGTATTTTAACAGTTGTGTTATTTTATCGTAATCGCTGGTTCTATTCTTGAATATAAAGAGATTTCCACTCGTTGTAATATAAGCTTCATGGTCACCTCTACTCCAATCTCTTTCTACRAGTTTCTCTATTTATTGGACAAATTTGATTAGATAGCCGTTATCATTTGACATATGGTTGCATTTTTTTTTTTTGATATCATGAGTGTCCAGACCATTGTTGACATATAGTTGTAATTATTTTTTACATTCAAGATCTTTTATTTTGGATTTGTGCCCTACAAAATAAGAGTCAACGTCATGACGTGTACAGTAAGTAAAAAGAAAGAATATGAATCGAATAATGAAATCTAACACCCATCACAAAGAAAATTTGAATAGAATATTGTAGAGAGTGATTTACATACATATATATATATTTGAAATTCTTTTAAAAGTTGACTGGGAGAATAATTATTGGTGCTCCAAATGCTTAGTTGGATGTCATTTGGCTTTGAGAATACGAAACTGTGAGGCCTTTTTGAACAGTGGAGGTTCAGAGTAGGAAATAGGATAAGGAATTCTGCATGGGAATTGGGAAAGCTTTGGGCGGACGATACGTCGGCTTGCCCAGATCCGTAAATATTGCAAATAGTAAGCGT
>NW_019104531.1:823678-837370 GCF_001995035.1 Momordica charantia
CGTTGGAGTTGGAAGGTGTGGAAACAAAATCCGTTGTGTAGTGAATAATCTATTTGGTGTGAGCCATTTTGGTTATGGCACAGGTCAAAAGTAAAATCGAAGTATTATGTCTTTTTTTTATAACTATTTCGATTTTTATTTTTTTATTTATTATTATTTTTAGTACACTCTTTTCTTTTTCTTTTAACGAACATTTTCTTACTAATAAAATTGTATCAAACGTCACATAAGTGACAGTCTATATTTTTTTTTTCCAAATTGAAAGTTATATTGGCTTTTTCTGAGTTTATTCTTATAAATTATTTGATTTTTAGAATAATTACAATTAATATTTTCATTAAAAATCACGAATCTTAAAAAAAAAACTTTAATATTATTTAGTTATATAGTCAAGAGTTGAATTGGATAGGGTTAAAATACCTTTTAGACTAAATCTAATTGTTTGAGTGGTAAATTTATTCAACCAAATAATTTTTATTAAATAATGAACTCGATCCAACCCAACTCAATCGTGAAATGACGGAACTCGTTTATAATATTGTATAATAAATAATAATAATAATAATAATAATAAATGCTATATCAATAAACATTTAGTTACATATTTTTTACCATTGAATCACGTTTCAGATAACTAATATTTATTTTAAAATTTTGTTGGAGAATAAACAATTCATAAAATTATTGAATGAAACAAAATTAAAATAAATATATCAATATAGAATTTTATGGTGGGGAAAATAAATAGTTTTCTTAATAAGTTCAGGTTGATTCAGTTGAACCAAAATTTATCGAATCAACCTAAATTTAATTCAGGAAAATTCTTGAACCGATCTAAAAGTTCAAATTTATTTTAAGCTCCATTGGACAGTGAACTGACCTTAAATATAAGGGAATGGTGGAGAAAACTTCATTTTTTAGATAAAAAGAAATATGCAAGATGTATAGTAAATAAATAAATATGACTAAATTCTATACCTTTCATCTCATAAATCTATCAAATAGTTATGTGCTTACATATCTACCATCCCTTTAAAAATGAAATGGGATTGCACAACAAGCTTTTGCATTTTCACTTCTACTTGACCTCATGGGGTTGCAGTTTACATGGAAATTCATTTATCCTGGCCTGCCACGATGGGAAAAATTAGCGTGCCGATATCGGTCGATCATGTTAGACATCCTGAGCTGAGTGCAGATGAAGGATTGCACCAAAAGAACTGTAAAACCCAGTAATCGAACCTATTTGGAAATTTCAATATGGAACGACATACGGTAAAGCGCAGATATTGATCGAGTCTATCTGCACTGCCTCTGCCCATACATGTGGCGTCGTCGTCCCCATCTCGAAACCGTGAACTTTCAGCTTCTTCAAGTTGGAAGCATTGCTACTATATAGCCAGTCTTGGTCACAAAAATCTGACCATTCCTCCATTTTGGGAACCCAATACACCTGGCTTAGATGCTCTAAATCTGGATGTGGTGGCTTTGGGTGTACCTTTGACAATTTGATCAGCTGGTTAGATTCAGCAGATGAAAGAGCTGGGGGAATTTCAATAGCATTGTCGTTCGATTCGCGTTCTTTACCGTCGAATTTAAGGCCATTGGTATTGGCTGTTACCTGACAATTTGAAGCAGCTGCTACTGAAGATTGGCATGGTTTTAACATCCTGTGGTTTTCTCTAGGCAGATCAGAGGAGGATAGGAACTTTGAAGAGTTGATGGATTTATGATCCTTGGCTGTGAAAAATCAAAAAAGTAAGAAAAGATTTAACAGTCAGGTGCATGATTAACAGAAAACTACCAAATTCTCATGCCAAAAAGAACCATTGCTAAAAATGTATAATAACAATTAACAACACACTTCAATAATGATTCATAAGAAATTATGATTTCAGATCTTCAAGACAAGTAATCCCAAGAGAGAAGACAGTTCTAAGAGGAAAGTTCCAATGGATCTAATTTGAAAACAACAAATAGGCAAATATAATGTCTCAGCATCAACATTCAACTCACCAAGCAAGATCCCATTGGTTTCAAAGTCCTTCCTCTTCACGAGACTTCCCATTCTAGCAACAGGTTTATGGCTGTCCCTAAGAAGTTGCGATGTAATTATAGAATCGGAACTCGTTACGTCGTCTTCGTTGCATCCTTTCGATTTTTCCAGGCTTCCAATCTTCTGTTCAGGTTTCTCCGTCTTTCTCTTGTTTTTACCTTTTCCTTCTTGCCTATCCTTGTCCTTCTGTTTCTCCCTGCTCCTCTTTCCTTCAGTTCTTGCATCAGCATTCTTCTCCACTGAATTCACCCCATCTTGATCCACAGGTCGAATAGTTTCCAACCTACTAAACTTCGACTCCTCCCGTATTTCTCGACCACTATATTTATCCTCACCACTTTCCTTATTCTCGTCCTTCGTCTTCCCTTCATCGAAATTTTGAGTGACCTTAGCCACTAGTCTACCCACCCAATCATCTCTCTGTGGAAGATAAACAGACAACTTCTCCCCCAAAAGGTTCCTAGATCCGCCCTCACTGTCCTTAATCCTCCTTCCCAACTCTGGCACAAATTTGAAGGCCCTAGATTTGTCAGACAGATGACTGCTATAATTAGACTGCCCTTCGGTATAACCAGCAGATTGCCCAGCATATTTGTTCTCAGTTAAAACGTAGTTGTCCCTGTCTTTCCGATCTTTCTGAACGAGGAAATGTCGATTGTGGCGATTGGTTTTATCTGGAAGTTTTGCTTCATCGGAGGTTCTAGTTTTGGTTTTGACTCTGTCTTTCTCCTTGTCCCTTTTATCTCTGTTCCTGCTCTTCCTCTTTTCTTTTTGATCCCTCTTCTCCTTTTTCCTCTTCTTTTTATGCTGATCCTTGTTGTCAAAAGAATCAATCAATCCCCATAAAAAGAACATGCATACATAAATGATCAACTGCCAATATATCATGTCAAAAACCTCTAATGTCTTATTTTCACAAATTCATGGTAAGACAAACAAAAGTAAGATAGTGAAAACTTTGAATGAGGGAAAAAAATTTCGTCGAAAAGGTGCTCGTCGATTTTATGTGCTAGCAAACCCAGAAAGAAACCAGTCAAACCCATCAAGAAACCATTCAATTACCAAAGAAAAATATGCAAGTATAGTCACTTTCATTCTAGTGATGTGATGATTAGCAAATTGTAAAGAGCAAGTCAAGAAAGTTGCCAAACGATCGGTTCAAAAAGTCTACACATAAATCTCATGAAGAACAAATTCTTCAATGCAAAACCAGAAAACATGCTTATTTTTCTGTACCATGACTATGATGAGACTACACAATCATGCTTTTGTAAAATCTCAAGGGAATTTTGCTCAACCTTTTTGGGTAGGTCCACATCCTCTATCCTAGCCTTCTTTTCATATCCAGGTGGTGGGAATGGAAAGCAACGCGACATCGTATGGACAAAGAATGAAAACCACCTTTGAGAAATAAGAATTCTCGAATTACTTCACTGTTCCTTGTTGGGAATGAAGTAAGTTTGTTCCCTCCAATGCACCATGTCCCTGTATCTGTTTTCAACATCTATGTTTCTTCTAGAGCTTTAAAATTGACCCCAGGAAACTCGGTTTCTAAGCACCTACCACATAAATTTTCTCCCCTTCAGCAGAAGATATTACTCAAATTCTTATAGAAACATAGGAATGAGCCTTTGCACAGAAGGAGAATTTACAGAAACAATGCTAAACTAACTATAATTCAGTCAAACTAATGAAATCTCTGAACTTATTTAGCTTCCTTGGCATGCAATTCACAAGGCCATGTCAACCCAAATGGCTTCTTCAATAAGAAAAGTGGATCACAATAACCCGGTTTTCTATGTAGTGTTCTTAACCAGTAAAGAACCAGCAGTTCCTCCTTGAATTCAAATTCCATTGCGAAAATCATCCCATACTGAAGATAAATCGCAAATAACACCAGATAATTTATGTTCCACAGATCAGTCAACTCAAGTTTTGATCGATTGCAGCCAACGCGTACGACTACCATACAGTGCTGTAATCTTCCATTTCCTTAACATCAATGCCCACCATCGTTTTTACATTATGCAGTCAAGGATTGAAGTGGGAATTTAAACCTCAGTAGTTTCAAATCCTCGATGTCACTTCCTAGTAAAACCACGATCACAGTTCAGTTTATGCACTCTGGATCAAAAGGGACCAAATAATAAGGAACAATTAGAATCAAATGCCTCAATGGGTATCGCTGCAATTAGACAGAATCGAATCAATGAACCCAACAGTAACGAATTGTTCGATCGAACTTAGGCAAAAACAACAATGAGAATCGAAAATGGCAGAGGGAGAAAGTGACGATGAAAACAGAACGGAATCCCTTATCCGCTACAAAGTGGGCGTCGCATCAGCAAAAGATCCGTCAGCAGAAGACATTTAACAAGTCCACTCTCGATCCACGAGCAAATTCAAACAATTGGGCATATGAACATCGGAAATCACTCCAGTCTTCGCGCAGATGGAGAAGTCCGTGGGGTTCTAGAGTTTTCCTCTGCTTCCGGGATGGAGACTGTAGAAAGAGAGAAAATGGAAGCCATCGCCCGTCGCTGCTGAAAAGAAGCAGAGAAGAAAAAGAAGAAGAAGAAAGCCAAAATGGCGCTGCGAAGAATCGCGAGAGAAAATTGGGGACTGAAAAATCTGACAGAAGAAAGACGCGCAGAAATGGAGTGTCTGTGGGCTGTCTCATGACGCCCCCATTGGTGTGCTCAACTTCACCACTCTCTATCTTTGCCTTCCATTTGTCAAAATCCCAATAAAAACTTTTATGAAAAATCGAAATAATTTAGGACTTTTGAATTCTTAGTAATTCGAACTCATGATAATTAAATGGAGAGAAAACACTAATACTATAATTTTTTTTAGTACAACATGTGTGGCGGAAATTCAAACTCATGACCTTTTTGATCAGAGACAGGTGTCTCAACCACTTGAACTATACTCGATTTGATCACTTATAATATAAAATTAATATGTAGTCTACATCTTTTTTAAACCTAACATAACTAAAAAAAATAAGGTAATGCATTACATTTAGATTTGAATTAACTATTTTCTAAAATTTTAAACTTTATGCTGTATTTAAAATATTGTTCTTAAATTATTACTATTTCGTTTTTAGTACATTGCCTCTTAAATAAAATATAACCCATAGAAAGATATTATATTGATTATCTAATCATGACATGATGCAAATTTATATTTTAATTTTTAACTCACATGTATTTGTATTCTGAAAACTCTCAGAACAAAAAATTACGATTATGAAAAAAAGAAAAATGAACAACTATATTTACACGATTGAGTTAAGATTCAAACCAACAACTTATGTAAAAGCTAAATATCGTAATGAGTGTAGAAAACTAAGTACCATTAAATTATCCTAACTCAAAATATTCAAATCAATTTTTATATTTGGTTCCTGTTTTATTACGTATGAATTTCAACTAAAATAAAGCTGATTTTGCTCAATTGATTGATATATAATTTTCTT
Source organism: Momordica charantia (assembly GCF_001995035.1). Next base: position 829,219 of record NW_019104531.1, read on the forward strand.
CTACCACAATTGTGTATATGAAAGAAGAGAGAAAATTTTGATTTAAATGTAGTTCAATTGGTTAAAATATTTATACTCACGTTTGGTTTTGAATTAGAAACGTTAAAAATAATGAATCAACATCGACTATAACCCCTAGCCTTCCAAGCTAACAATGCGGGTTCGATCCCCACTATCCGCTTATGTTATTCTTATTCAAATGAATACTTATTCATAGAACTTCAGGGATGGGAAAGAAAAGAAAAAAAAAAGAAAATAAGAAAATAAGGGCGAGTGGAGAACACGCAGTGTAGTTAGCGCGTGAGCCCGAGCATGAGAGGCGCGAGGGTGGGAAAACCACTTGCCTGAGCACATGGAYTCTATTTTTGCAGCTTTTACATGTGGCACCCCCCCTCTTTCTCTAGTCTGTATCGCAATTTACTAAACTAACCTCACACGAGTCGCCTTCTCCTTTTTTTCATCCTTTTTATTTAATTAATTTACAATTTGCCCACAAACTTTAATTCACTTTATTACAATGTGTATTTTGAAACTTCTAACTCCCAGTGATCTTTAGAAAGTGTCCAACAAATCAAAAGATCTATAATTTGAACCAACAATAGAGACTATTCCTTTGTTTGGGAGAGAACACAAACCATCTTTTTAGATAGATTAAGATAAGTTGTAGGTTGCATTCATCACAGACCCTTGTTGCCTACTTTGGGTAGATTCTCCACTTTGGATAATCTATTTTCCAATGCTACTCAACTAAGAAAGTTCTTTTTTTTTTCTTTCTTTTTTCATGAAAAGTCGAGCTTTCATTAAAGATAATGAAAGAATATAAAAAGATATTAAAAAAAAAACAACAAAAGGGCTAAACGAACGAGCTCCACAAATTAAGATCAAACCAAGAGAATAATTGCGAAAGTCTTTGAACACCGAAGCCCAAAATAAAACATGAGATCGAGCACGATCCCACCCTAAGATCTCTCAACTCCTCTAAATATCCTGGTTATATCTCTTAGTCCACAAACCTCATATAACAACTACGGCTACCACAAAAATTGACCTTAAGTTTGGTGCAGTCTTCTACAAATTTTTTTAACTTTTACGATCTTCGATACTTTTAATATATTTCTTTTCTTTTCCTTTTTGATATCCATGAGTGTCACCACCTCAACCAATTTGATTRCTAAGGTAACTAAGGATATTAAATTCTATGTAGGTAGCTACTGTAATTTGAACTAATTTACTTTGTTGAGCGCTAGGCCAAACCATGATAATTAAGATAATATATTTCAATTGCTATTTGGCCACTGTCCAAAGACAAAATCCAAGGAACTTTGAACAAATGCTTTGAAATCAAAATAGATTTTTTGAAGGGTGATGGGAGGAAAGTGCTGAGCTAGCTAAAACTTATGTATCTTTATAGGTATCTCTAGATACTAGGGTTTAGAAACTATATCATTTAAAGAAAAAAAAGGTTTAGAAACTATATCTGATAGCACACTGTGACCTATATTTCATGAAGATTATAATTAGATTTTTTTGTTAGTTTTCTTATTATATTTAAGCACATAAGACATATTATGTTGAAATAAAGTATCAAGAGGAAACGGGACATGATTAGATCAAATTGAGAGAAAAATTGAAGCCAAAGTGATTGAGGAGTACCCAACAAGAATTACGCCCATTATCCAAGGAGATAGCATTAAGATGCTGTTTATAGCATCTCAACCCTGTGTGTAGCCTTTCAACCCCATTTATAACGTCCCGAAGCTATCACAATTTTCTTATTAAAAATAAAAGTTTGTTTGCACCACTAGGGGAGGAATTTAAGAGAGGTTTTTTTTAGCATTTTGCATTTTTTGCCAATTTAGAAGGCMATGAAACCATTGGATAGCTCAAAGGAGGAATTTTCAAAACTCAAGATCATGCAAATTGGCTCGAGGACAATCAATCAACACAACGAATTTAGTTTCTCTCCTTTCCCTTTATTTTTTTTAATTTTGTTATGAAACTTTCTTTTGCATTTTGTTGTTTTACTTTGAATATGAGTCGCTAAACTTTTATCTTAGGAATTGATGTAGTCATTGAATTTTWTGGACTGATTATTTAGTTCTCTTGATTAAATTAGTTTGAATATTCTATTTGTGTTTCTTTGTGCTTTATGCCTTTAATTTTCTGGTCATAGATTAATTGATCTTAGACTTAAAATCTTACCCTCGAGAGAGTGRGATTAAAGGCATAAAATTCAAGAAAATTCAATTCACAAGACAATATTGGTATTGACTAACCACCTCTATTAGAACTTAACYCACACACTTRCGGTACAATATCAAATTGGGAGGACCATGGAGTTAGTCCTTGTTTGTCTTTCTTAGATTTTTAGACATTAACCAATAATTTTCTACTCTCCATTCATCAATAAAACATTATTTGATATGGCACATCAACTGCAGATTAACTAGACCGATATAGTTTCTTAAGATAAGAAACAATTTCAACAATAAGATTAATTAGACTAATTGAATAACTTAGCTGTGTGGCGAACTGGCATCACGCGATTGGCTCCATATCTCTCTCTGAATCTTCTACTTTTTGAGCATGTGGAAATCCTTTTAAGATCTGTGAATATTGTTAAAGGTCGAAATTATTATAATGATGAAATCCTCTGTTTATGAATGAGATCTTAAAGCAACAATTACCACATGAAGAGAGAAAGGGCCATTTGATAATACCTCATGTAAGTACCAAGAAGCAAATGCGTCTGTGGCAGCATACTGCAGTTGCTGCTTTGATAGCACAGCGACCTCCCAGTTTCCAAGTCTGATTTTGTTGGGCTTTTGAAGCTACAAAGTTCAGTAATTTTGGTTACCATGAGACTTTGATTTGAAAATTGCAAATATCTTTTAAATACTTGAACATAAACAGAAATAAACAACCTCTTTTGATACAAGCGCCTTAGTTAGAGACCCAAGACCCCATTTTTGGGGAACTCCAGCAAGCTTTTGATTAGCTAGATCCGAAATCTCGCTCACTGCTTTGATAGACACATTATAATCTTTAAAAACTTTCACAGCATCATTGGCAATGCCAACTCCAGCCTGAAGTTTTTTAGCATGATCGATCGAAATAGGTTATAAACATATAAATAGTACAGGAAAACTAAATAACAAGAGCAGTTATGGTAATGTTTCAAACCTTGCTGAGTGTATCATCCTCAAGAAGAGTCTTCAAACTTGGGGTTATTCCCGAATGAATGATATGCATCACATGGCATTGAGAATTGTCCAAGCATAGTTGCATGACTGCTGTCTTTCCGGGTGGAACACCTGCATATAAAATTCATCACAAAAGAGTCAATAAGACAGAGACATTATGGAATCCAAGAGACCAAGACCAATTAAATAGGCTGTAAGAATGATAGAAGAAGTAATTAGCACCAGTTCGGTCGAGTTAACAGCCACCAACCCAGCTAAGATTTAAGTCTACGCAAGAGCCAGATGAAACAACAAACTATATGAAGGGAAAGAGAAAGATATAAAAGAATCGGGAAATTAAAGGTCCGTTTGGTAATATTCTCATTTCTTGTTTCTTGTTTCCAAGCATTTGAYAAACCATTTAGGTTTGTTGTTTCTCATTTTTAAAATATTGTTTTATCATTCTTGAATTTATAGGTGTTAAAGTCATGTCATTCTATTTTTTTTATTAAAGATGAAGAAACAGAAAGAACAAACGGGAACATTACAAAAACAARTTATAAGTATTCACTGTCTAACTCTCTGAGAAGGACTGACTTCTTAACCGATTTAACCATCTGCTAACAATAAGTTGTGCGAGCCAATCATTATAGAACATAAGTGTTAAATCAACTAATTGGCCCAACTAAGATTCTGAAACTTGACTAATTCGAAGTGTGGTTGAGAGAGTTCACAACTTAACAGTTAGCTGTATAACTGTGCTTGAACTAATTTGAGCTTTGACTTCCTCTATTCATAGCAACAAGCTCAATCTAATATGGGTGTGTGTAATTCAATATAGTCAATGGTAAAATGAATATTTTCATACATTAATTCTATCGTCCGCCATAAATTTTCTTAGGGAAAAACTTCAATATAACAAAATCCCAACGAACAGACGGACAAATTAAGGAGGAAAGCAAAATAGTGTTTCTTGTTAATTTAAAGASACTACGATTTTGATTCCCATGAGAAACAGAACTGCCATTATATTCGGGTGAGAATAACAAAAACTATTTTGGATCAAGAAATAAAACTTCAAAGTTCCCTCACCTCTTCTAAATGTGGGTTTCCACTCGATGTCGAATCCGATAGTAATTTGATCCGTTCCTTTCCTCGTGGAGCTGATTTTCTTGGCTAACTCCCTGGACGCTCTATCTACCTCACTCGCAGTTGTACTGTAAATAATTCGGCCATCAAAATTCAATGCAGGAAATCTCATCTTCGAATTTACTGCAAATGAAACCAATAAACAATGTAATCATAATTTCAATTTCAGCACAAAATAAGCCGTAGATCCTCAAAATGTAGTTTGAAAGCCCCAAGCAATCTTTCCCAAATCTGCATCATCTGCTGCAACCAATTTGTTAAATAGAATTTAGAAAAAAATACCTCGACGGGGCGATAGAGGAGAAGAATAAGGAAGCTGGAGAGAAAGAATGGAATGGGGCAATCGACGGCCGGCGTTGGGGGAAACACACGAGGCCTCGTTTTCGTCGGCTGTGGAACTTCCTCGTCGTCTTTTGCCGCTGGTGGATTGATACATAGCTTCGATGGCATCGATTTCCTGAAGTTGTTGCTCTGTAAAAGGCTGATCGAACTCCGAGACAGAGAACGAACGCGACGAGAAGGAGGAGGAAGAGACGGAGAGCGGCGGCGAAGCGCCGGCATTCCTGCTGCAACCGGGGAATTCCATTTTCAGTTCAATCGAACCAGAATTTTCCGGCCGGAGGGAAATTTGACTTCATTTTCGCACTTTATTTGCAATGGCCTATGCGATTGCTGGAGAGTATGGGCCGCATTATCGGCCCAAATTACAGCCCCATCTAGGAGATCCACGTGGGAGTGTGAGAACAGTTATGGGCCAGATGATCGGTAAAAATAAAAGCCCATTTGATGAAACGCATAGTAAAGTACGGACCGGAGAATCTGCCCAAACTATAAGCCCACCTTCGGATTTGGGATGCTAAAACATGGTTCTAAATATCCACACATCGACATATTCATGTTTTCATAGACATCGACMTGAATGCTGAATCGACAAAATATAAAAAACATCACCAAAATGTCACTAATATATATAATATTAATATTAGTTATTTTTAACTAATTTAGAAATAAAAAAAAATATTTATTTGTTAATTTAAATATTTTTTTACGATTTTAAAATTTTTCAAACTTTTACATAAATATCCATCGACATCGAYCTTTTATCGATATTTCTATAAAATTGAGACAAAGATTTTAAATGTTGATGTCGATAAAAATATTGAGGTCTCAATTTCATGGAAATATCAATCAAACGTCGGTATTGATATATATTTTTGTAAAAGTTAGAAAAAAAATGATATTATGTATATATTAGTGATATTTTTATATTTTGTCGATTAAATGTTTTACTCCTCGTGTCAATGTCGAATCCATATAAACATGAATATGTCGATAAAATATCGACATGTCGATAGATATTTAAAACCATGATTGAGACTTCTACATTTTCATCGACATTGATCAAACTTTTTCATCAGATTTTTCGTCTTCATTTAGTCTTTTATCTTCTCAAATTAAGTCTCAAATTACCCATCCAACTTTATGCCCCAAACTAATTTTTTTCCTCCATTTTCTTATCTTCTCCACTGGGCTCTCTCTCTCTCTGAATACCGCTTAACTAACGACTTCGACTTTTCCGTTCGATTTTTCGTCTTCTATCGCTCGCATATCATTTGATTGATTCGTTAAATTGAATTGCGGGCCTAAATTTGTTGTTATTCGGGCAGGTCCAAAAGTTTACGAATTGGAAGCCCAGGCCCATGAACTAACAGGTGTCGATGGTCAAAGAGTCAAAGCCAGACTCGCGCGCCATATATATATAATATAATTCCTTACCGCGACTGTCCGTCGTTGAAAACTCCGGCGATTTCTTTCTCCGATGGCGTCGGAATTACGGAGCTGAGTCATGGCGACGAGGCGACGAAGTGATACTCTGCAAGCTTCTTCCGAAGTACTTTCTTCAGTGGCAGCATTCTGAAAACCGAACCGATTCCCCACCGTGTGGAGTCTCAGAGTGGGAGAGTGAAACTCCATTCCCGCCATGGTTGCGATTGCTTACCGGCGAAGCTTTCCCGTGTGATTCTCACCTGTGGATTTTCTTGCTCTGTTGTTTTGAAAAGAATAATCGAATAGCAGAGAGAAGGAAAGATGAGTACAGTAGACAAGATGCTGATTAAAGGTATTCGGAGTTTCGACCCCGAAAACAGGAACGTCATCACCTTCTTCAAGCCATTAACTCTGATCGTTGGCCCTAATGGTGCTGGGAAAACTGTAATTTCCTCTCAAACTCCATTTTGAGCTTCTAGTAATTGGTGTTTGTGGTTTTTGCTTTATGATTACTTTCCTCATATAGTGATGAAACATTAACTTTGTTGTAATGGCGGTGCCTTGATTTTTTATTTTTTATTTCCAGACCATAATTGAATGCTTGAAGCTCTCTTGCACTGGCGAGTTGCCTCCCAACGCCAGGTCTGGCCACAGTTTCATTCACGATCCTAAGGTGCGTCGATTTTTGATCCTTAAGACTACTTTTCACTATTCTGCCTTGCACTTTTGATTCGCGAACTTTTTGGTATTCGCTGAGGCGTGCGCCCTAGCGGGGATTTTTGGTAAGCATGCTCAGGTGTACTTTTCAGAACACTCATTTTAGTAGTTCTAAATTATTAATCGCAAACAAAGCAAGATCTCAATCAACCTCATCTTCGAGTGTATAGAATTGGGGATGGATTTAAAGCATCAAGTATCTTTGTTTACTCATTTTGAGTGCCTTCTAGGGAAGCCAGCTAAAGAAATATTGGTTTCATAATTTCCCCTCAACATAGCAATGCAATMAGGTTCAAAAACCTAGTTTATCCATATGCGGGCTTGCCAATATTATCAGTTCATGTAGCTTCTCAATTTGCTGGAGGATTTGGGTTTTACTTCCTTCAAAAACTTACTAGTTTGTCTCTCTGCATGTTGGACCCTTGTGCAGGTTGCAGGAGAGACAGAGACAAAGGGGCAAATAAAACTTCGGTTTAAGACAGCGGCGGGCAAGGATGTGGTTTGTATAAGGTCCTTCCAGCTTACTCAAAAGGCTTCAAAAATGGAGTACAAAGCAATTGAGAGCGTGCTTCAGACTATAAATCCACATACCGGAGAGGTGTTGCAAATTCTTTATTCATGAACATAAACATGAACTTCATTTTATTTTTACTTTTTTACTTATCACTCGCACGGTTAGTCATTTTTTATTTATTACTCACACGGTTTGTCATTATACCGGAGAGGTGGTTGTTTGTTCTGTTGATCATGCATACTCGTTGAAGGATTAGTGGCTATGATATGTTGTGATTTAACCTGTGTGCTTTTGGTTAAAATATTTGACATTCTTAATTTCAGTTATCATTATTTTTATTGTTGTAAAATTGCAGAAAGTTTGTCTCAGCTATAGGTGTGCAGATATGGATAGGGAAATTCCAGCTTTAATGGGTGTGTCAAAGGCTATCCTGGAAAATGTGATATTTGTTCACCAAGATGAAGCTAACTGGCCATTGCAAGATCCTTCAACATTAAAGAAGAAATTTGATGATATATTTTCTGCTACAAGGTACTGTCTCTATGATTTGTCTATGTATTGGAAAAGCCTTTTTTTTTGTTCTTTAATGTTTTTTCCCATATTCCTGTTCTCTGGTCTTTGATTCCCACCATTTCCTCCATTCTTGAGTTGAATGGTGTTTGACTGATTGATGACACAAGTTCATATGTTAATTTTTGAGCATGTACTAATGACCAGATATACGAAGGCATTGGAGGTCATAAAGAAGCTTCACAAGGATCAGGCTCATGAAATAAAGACTTACAAACTGAAGTTGGAGAATCTTCAAACTTTAAAAGATGCA
>NW_019104531.1:843578-858215 GCF_001995035.1 Momordica charantia
TTTTTTTGTCGTTCTTCTCCTTTTTCTTATTTACTATATTTACGTAGCATGATGTCTCTCTTTACCTGTAGGTGGTGGGTGTCTTAGCTCATGTAAAGGCTGACCGGGACGCAGTTGAGAACTTGGTGCAACCTATTGACACTGCTGACAGGCTTTTTCAAGAAATTCAAACTTTGCAAAAGCAAGTTGATGATTTGGTCTACAAGCTTGATTTTCGAGGGAAAGGTGTGAAAACAATGGAAGAAATTCAGTCTGAGCTGAATGCATTGCAAAACACCAAGTAACTAACTCACTTTCATGTTTCCATTTGCCTTTCTTCCACTTTCGCTGTTGTTGTTTGCAATTCCTTTTAAGTCAACTACTTATTTTTCTATACTCTCTATTATAGCTGATCTTTTTCTTATTTTTCAAATTTATTGAATAAYTTTTTTCTATTTTCTGGGAAACAGAGATGGTTTACACAATGAACTAGAGAAGCTAAGGGATGAACAAAGATATATGGAAAATGATTTGTCAAACATTCAGATAAGATGGCACACTCTAAGAGAGGAAAAAGTGAAAGCAGCTAATACTTTGCGTGATGTGAAGAAGGCAGAAGAAGAGTTGGACCGTCTGACTGAGGAAAAAAGTCAAGTTGATCTTGATGAGAAGGTAGTTTTTTTCTCTCGGTAGGGAAACAAAGAAAATATGAATTAAAAAGACAAATTTCAAAGATGCAAGAGGTTAAGGAGTTGTCTTATAAAAATATATTGCAAATATGAGGTAAAAGAACCAAAATATAAAAAGTTCACATTCTTATACCAACAGCGAGTGGGAAATAAACTCTAACCCGTACAGCATTAACAATCTCACAGTTCTTTCTAAAAGTTATTGTTTTCCTCCAAAATAAATGACTTGATTTTAAGAAAGGAAGTGATGATAGATTCACGTGATCTTCAATAAAGAATACTACATCATGGAAACGGAGTATAAAACAACCTTGTCATTTACAACAAGTCTCAAGCACTGAATCATTCCAAAACTGAGATACAAAGGGATAACAAACATCTTAAGGGATCAGTTTAGACTAAACATTTAAGGCTAAAACTAAGTGACGAAGAATCAGACACAATGAAATGAATAGAGTGGTCTGTAAAGAACTACATGAAAACTTGAACTACTTGAGTTTTATATCATGAACAAAATATGTAACCGAATTCAGCAAGCTTGGAATGTTTAAATTTTGATAATTGGTGTGACCGTTTTATGAAATTCACGTAGTCTTAGGGGCATCTTTTGATAATAGATAAGGGAATATGTTATTGCAAGGTTTATGGGCTTGTCTGCCAATCTCTTGCACGTATTTAGAAATGGTGAACAATGGAACTGATAATTTATATGGTTGGAGAATTGAGGTCATAGCTATTGAAGTCTATTAAAATGTTTATCAAAGTGATTGGAAGCTAGATGTTTAGAATTAACCGCCAAATCTAGAAAAGAAGCCGAGTACGGCATCTTGGTGGATCAGTTGCTTAGATTTAAAATATTCGTTCTCTTTTTCTCATCATTGCGGAACTTCTTTGTCCGACTTCTCATTTTATATTACAAAATAAAATATAAAAGTAGACAAGAAAATGCAAAGGTGACTTAGTTTCTACGTAACAGTTTACRTGCCTTTGACYAATGGTAGGACTTAATTATGTTATAGAATAGAGAGGCACTTGAAATTGCTGTGCCAATAAAATGTCATGGAGAATGATTGAATGCTAAAAGTTTCTGAATGAAGATAATAATTTTTTGCTTTGTCCTATTTATTTTCTGATCTGGTCTGATCTTTAGCTTCCCTTGTTTCTAACCATTTTATAGTGATGACCTTTCCTGCACTTGCAGCATTTGGCAGAAGCAATTGTCCCTTTGTCAAAGGAGAAAGATAAATTACTTAACGACTATAATGAACTAAAAGAAAAGCTTAATCGTGAATACGAGGAACTGGGTGAGAAAAAGAGGAATTTCCAACAGGAAGTTGAGACACTTCTTAGAACAGCTTCTAAGATTAAGGAGTACGTGCATCGAGTTCTAAAGTGATCTAAATTTTCTTTCATGCCTTCAAAGCTGATGTTTGGTTTTATACTACAAGGTATCTTGATTTAAAGAAAGGTGAGAGGCTGAAAGAACTACAGGAAAAGAAAGCTCAGGCTGAATCTCAACTTCAAAGTTGCGACATTAGGAAGCAGGAAATATCAGCTGAATTAAACAAAAGTAAGGACTTGATGCGGAATCAAGATCAATTAAGAAGGAATATTGAGGACAACTTGAACTACCGGAAAACAAAGGCTGAAGTTGACGAGCTTGCCCGTGATATCGAATCATTGGAAGAGCAAATTTTAAAGATTGGAGGGGTTTCAACCATTGAGGCTGAAATTGGAAAGCTCTCACAGGAAAGAGAGAGGCTTTTGTCTGAGGTTTTTTCCTTTCTTCTGCCTACTCATATGAAATCTTTTTCTTTTCCATCTATGTTGTGCAATCAATTAATCTWTAGGTGATATGTATTTCACTGATACACATGGCTTTAATATTTGGAATCACAGGATTTTTTGCTTATTGGATAATTATATTGGAACTGATCAGTGTGGAGACTAGCTAGAATTTGCAAGGGGGTGAAAGGGCAAGGCCATGTACTTTATGAGTTGTGGGAATGGAGAATGAGACTGAACTACTTTGAGTTATAGGAAAAGCAGACATTAATTTTGCTTGGGCTAGAGATGTTAACTTTTCTTGAGCAAGTACAATCTTGGTTTGATAGAGATAGGGTGCATTTTCCCATAAATTAGAAAGTCAATACATAGGGTAGAGTTGAGTTCTACCATCATTTATGAAATTTCCAGTTAAATAATTGATATTTATTTAAGATAGTGTTAAGATATTTGAGTTTGAATTGTGAACGTCCTTATTGATTTTGGCATTTCTTAAACTATTCTCTATTGGTGGCTTGACCTTTTTTAGTATCACGATTTTTTCTCCAACTCATTAGTTATATAGAAGTACTTGACATCCATCGTTTCCTTTTTCCTGAATGGTTGTGTATAAATCTTTTAACAGCTAAACAGGTGTCATGGGACAATGTCTGTCTATCAAAGCAATATTTCAAGAAATAAAATTGATTTGAAACATGCCCAATATAAGGACATTGACAAGCGATACTTTGATCAGCTAATCCAGCTTAAGGTTTGATTTTTTTTTTTCAGCTGCAAATATGTGGTGCTTTTCTAATTTAGTTTTACTGATAACCCTAAGACTTTATGACAGACAACTGAGATGGCAAACAAGGACCTGGACAGATATTACAATGCCCTTGACAAGTGAGCTTCTAAAATTACTTCTAATTTTTATTAGTTCTTCTACCTATCAATATTGTTTTTTTTATTGGCAAGAAATTCCTCACTGTCTGTGTCATCATTACCATTCTTTTACCGATGATCAATTCCTCGTTACCATTTTTTAAGCAAGCCTGGAGTTCGATGCAGTTTTAAATTAAAGAATCTCTGTTTTTAGTGCTTATTAGAAATGTTATGAAATAATTCTATTTTCTCTCTTATTAAACTTGCTACTCAAATCATTCTTCATATTTTCTGAGCTCACCTAGACCTACCAATTTTGGTTCTCTCGCTGCTGCAGCAATGCATGGAAGTTGTATTCAGAATTTTGAGAAAGAGGAAAAGACATTCAAGCCTGTAACTTGCAATTTTTTGGTGATAGAAAATCCTCGACATGCACTGTTTATTGATGATTTCTACAAATCCATTATTCAATAAATCATTATATGTTGAGTTTTAAGTAAAGATGAATATTCAGCAGTTTGGTTCATGGATAGATTAATTAGAGTTCTGATATTTTCACCGTTTATATTTATATTTTGTGACTTTATTTCAGAGCACTCATGCGCTTTCACACGATGAAAATGGAGGAAATAAATAAAATTATAAGGGAGTTGTGGCAACAAACATATAGGGGACAGGATATAGACTATATAAGTATTCATTCAGATTCCGAGGGTGCAGGAACTCGTTCATACAGCTACAAGGTCTGCAAGATTTCTAGCAGTTGTCGGTATTCTTTTTTACCATATACTCAACATTAGTAGTGTATACTATTCAGGTTCTCATGCAGACTGGAGATGCTGAATTAGAAATGAGAGGAAGGTGCAGTGCTGGTCAAAAGGTGGGATCCAATTTTATTCTTTTGCTTATTCCTTGCCCCTTTTTGGTTGGAAGAATTAGTGCTAATAGTGAAGTTACAGGTTCTTGCTTCACTTATAATTCGATTAGCATTGGCCGAGACGTTTTGCCTCAACTGCGGAATACTCGCTCTAGATGAGCCAACCACTAACCTAGATGGTCCAAATGCTGAAAGTCTTGCTGCAGCTCTTCTGCGGTATTTATAGATTTATGCATTCATTTTAATTTATTCTGATTCAGCTTTTATTTCAAGTTCCAACCAATTTAAAGAACTCTAATTGAGCCAAAATGCAAATGGAAACTGCCTTTGCGACCAAACATATTTTAGGTACTACTCATTCCATTTGTTTTTCTGCAGAATCATGGAGGACAGGAAAGGGCAGGAGAACTTTCAGCTCATAGTAATTACACACGACGAGCGTTTCGCTCAGCTAATTGGTCAGAGGCAGCATGCGGAGAAATATTATCGAGTTATGAAAGACGACCAGTATGGCTCTTTCTATATGTGTATCTATGTGGTGTATTTTATGGTTGTCATTTGTTTATCACCTGAATCTTTTCACCACTGATTTGTCTACTTCTGCTTTACAGTCAGCATAGCATTATTGAAAGCCAGGAGATATTTGATTGAAGCCATGGAAGAATGTTAGAATTTTCAATTGAATTTGAGCAGCAGCAAGTTGAAGAATGGATCTGTATGGAAACAGGTCAGTTTACAAACCCAGAATTGAGTAATGCTTTGCTTCAAAATTAGTGGCATAATCTATTGGTTTCACAACGGAGTGATAGGAACCGGATAAATAAATACAAAAAAGATAACTATCAAGTAATTCTAGGTATTTGGACCCTCCCCGAGTATCCTTGTACATATATTCATATATGAATTAAATTTATCTAACTCATTAGTTTAAGCTTATGAGTTGAGTGATGGTTTATTCATTTTTTAACATAGCATCAGAGCAAGAGATTCCGTGTYCGAACTCCTCCATTTTATAATAATTTCCACTTATTGGGTGAACAAGTGAGGGGAGTGTTGAGATATCCAGTAATCTACCCAATCCATCAGCTTAAGTTTTTGGGTTAACATATCCTTGATGCTCTAATAGCATTCCCGTAAGGGAACTTTATTTAAACAAACTCTGATTCCCTGGGAGTGAGACATCCCTCCTATTAAATTCATACATACGTAAATATAATTACAACTTTCTTTAAGTTCTAAACCTAAAGTGAAAATTACAAACACGAACCTAGCTCAACTAGTCAAGGACTTGTTTTTTCGAAGGTTATAAAAAAAAAAAAGAGCGAAGATTCAAATGAACGATCTTTAAAAGAGGTTATAATACTCTAATTGATTGAATTACGTTCAAGTTATTGGATAAATATGAATTATTATACCCTTTTATTTTAGCAAAAAACAGTAGTTTCTATTAAATTTCGTGATGTTTRGATATTTTAGATTATAAAGTCTTCATTTGAAAATTTCAACGATTCTAAATTGTCGTGAATCTGACGTGGATTTTTTTAGTGAATAATCAATGTTTTGGTTCTTATCAGATTGGCGAATGGTTAGGACTTCATGGTGCGGTGACATAGAAACATGACAGGCAACCAAACAAGCAACCTTAGAGTTGTTGGACAATTTGGTCCTTTCAGCTTTTTACCAACCTCACCTGATGCTGACGTGTACCGACCCCTCCAATCAACTTGCGAGTGTAAGCAACGACCGTTGTACTTCCCGCACCAGAGCACAGCTCTAGTGCATTACAATTGTGTTATACGTCCCATATACTGGGATTTTAAATGATTTGTTTTTAGTTGTAATTATCTTTAGTGCTCCTTTAGAAAAATGGAACTTATTTTATGCGTTTTCAAGTATGCTCCAATAGCAAAATGATTTTATCTAATTATTATTTTTGTTATTTCAGGATTTTAGAATTTCTTTTTGTATGATATTATATTAATAATAATATAATATTTTAATATGAAACAGTAATGTCATGTATAAAAATGTAATCATTTAATCCAATCTAACTTAATAAATTAAAAATTCCAATGAAATTTACCAAAAAAAAATTGTAAATATTTCTATTTAAATATATTTTTTTAAATCCAATCGAAAATAAATAAGTATCTTTTGTTTTATTTTACTCTTAAGTTTTATGGAGAAATGCCTGGTGAGCTTGAGGTTAGAATATCTCATGGCTCTTACAATCTAGACAATTAAAAGTGATCCAGACGGTGAAATTATAAATTTGCAATATCGATTAATTTTTAYGTACAGCGAGTGTATTTCTTTATCATATAAAATAAGGTTGGTTTAAATGTTATTTTGTTCTGGGCTTTGAATTTCTGAAATTTCAGTATTAATTTTACACATTTCACTTTMTATTTTGATGTTCTAAGTTTAAATTTTATTCCCTCTCTACTTTTATTTGTTTGAATACCTAAAAATTCGGACGGAGGGGRAAAGGAAAAAGAAGATCAAGGGATGTAAAAAAATGAAAACAAAGATAAAAGGAAGAAGAAAAAGTTWATAAAAAAATTATAAAAAAATCCATGTTTCAAAAATATTCCCATCTTTTTTTAAGTTTGAATAACCTTTTTTATAATTGTTCAAAAATATCATTTAAGTAAATGTTTTTCAATATYTTGTACAATTGACATATCAATTTTATTTTAAATGTCTTATTTCTCCATTGTTAAGAGAGGTTAGTCTATCAAATTTAGCTCTGATTTTCCTTATTTTCCTTTTAAAAATGATAACTTGTGATTCTCCTTTTAAAAATTATAGCTTCTTCTGCATTTTCTTCTTCTTTTTTTTTTTGTTAGACTTAATTTGAGTAAGGTTCACACTAATTGTGATGTCGTTGAAAATATTAATGGATATTTTCTCAAAATATGCTTTTGAAACCTTAAGCAATGTTAGTATTAAATTTTTTTTAAAGAAAAATAGGAGTATTTTTTAAACAGGGGAAAATTCAGATTTTTTGTAATTTTGCCTTTCAAAATGAAAAAGTGTGGGAAAAAGAAGGAAAAAAAATGAGAGGAAATTAAACTCCTAACGGAACAAACGACCAACGGAAGGCGATGAATCAGATTTTCCCGCGCCGGACGTTAAGAAGTGGACTCCCTACAACCAATCTCACGGACTCTCAGTGCTATCAGCGAATAAGAAACCAGCACGTGTCAATCTCCCAGTCCACATGGGCCCCGCATTACCTTCCGTCTACCACGCCTTCCGCTTTTACCAGATCTACAGATGACGAACACGTCATCTTTAAATCCCAGCCGTCCATCACACTCCCTGAGGAGGCTATATATACGCCCTCCCTCACTCTCATCTTCCTCGCCACATTCAAATTCGAAACAGAGAAAAAAACAGAGTTCGAAATTTGGTTTTTGTTCTACAATTTGGATCAGCAAAAATGTCGCTATTGGTGGAGAAAACCAGCAGTGGACGTGAGTACAAGGTGAAGGACATGGCGCAAGCCGATTTCGGGCGCCTTGAAATCGACCTCGCGGAGGTTGAAATGCCGGGATTAATGGCGTGCAGAACCGAATACGGGCCATCGCAGCCTTTCAAGGGAGCCAGAATCACCGGATCTCTCCACATGACCATCCAAACCGCCGTCCTCATCGAAACCCTAACCGCTCTCGGCGCCGAGGTCCGTTGGTGCTCCTGCAACATTTTCTCCACTCAGGACCACGCCGCCGCCGCCATTGCTCGGGATAGCGCCGCCGTGTTCGCCTGGAAGGGGGAGACTCTGCAGGAGTACTGGTGGTGCACGGAGCGGTCGTTGGATTGGGGACCGCAGGGCGGTCCGGATCTGATCGTCGACGATGGTGGCGATGCTACGCTGTTGATCCATGAGGGAGTTAAGGCGGAGGAGATCCATGAGAAGTCAGGGACGCTACCGGATCCTTCTTCGACTACCAATCCGGAGCTTCAGATTGTTTACACCATTATCAGAGATGGATTGAAGACTGATCCTAAGAGGTACCACAAGATGAAGGAGAGATTGGTCGGTGTCTCGGAGGAGACGACCACTGGTGTGAAGAGGTTGTACCAGATGCAGCTTAATGGAACCTTGCTCTTCCCCGCCATTAATGTCAATGACTCTGTCACTAAGAGCAAGGTATAACTCTAATCATTCTCAGCCTAATTGAATCAAATACATTGCCCTATCACTATTTTATTTTCTTGTTTTCTGTCCTTTAAATAACAGTAATCTATTGATCTAACCATCGTTRAACTTTTGTCAGAGAGAAATGTAGATAAACTGTGCTGATAACTTAATGAAAATGGTTCTTAATTCAATTCTGTTTATTCTTTATGACTATGTTGTTTGAGATTTGGCTGCTGCTATATGGAAGAGTATGGCCGGAAACGATCTTTGAAACGATATTATATTTTTTTAGAAGAAAAACAAAAATTGTGTTTTCATTAAAAATATTAGTTTTAGCACAGATTTGCTAGAAAACTTTCTGGGTTTTCCCATTTKTTCTTTGAATCTGGTTGTTTTTAAGATCTTGTGGACTGAATCTACTGATTGTTGAATATTTGATGAAACAGTTTGATAACTTGTACGGATGCCGCCACTCCCTCCCAGATGGTTTGATGAGAGCTACGGATGTCATGATTGCTGGAAAGGTTGCTGTTGTGTGTGGCTACGGAGATGTTGGAAAGGGCTGTGCTTTTGCCCTCAAGCAAGGTGGAGCTCGTGTAATCGTCACGGAGATCGACCCGATTTGCGCCCTGCAGGCTTTGATGGAAGGCTTCCAGGTCTTGACCCTCGACGATATCGTCTCCGAGGCAGACATCTTCGTCACCACCACAGGCAACAAGGACATCATCATGGTGAGCGACATGAGGAAGATGAARAACAATGCAATTGTCTCCAACATCGGTCACTTCGACAACGAGATCGACATGCTCGGGCTCGAGACTTACCCTGGAGTGAAGCGCATTACGATCAAGCCTCAAACCGATAGGTGGGTCTTCCCGGATACAAAAACAGGCATCATTGTGCTGGCGGAGGGGCGGCTGATGAACTTGGGTTGTGCGACTGGCCACCCGAGCTTTGTGATGTCCTGCTCATTCACAAACCAAGTGATTGCACAGCTTGAGCTGTGGAATGAGAGGAACACTGGAAAGTATGAGAAGAAAGTATATGTTTTGCCAAAGCATCTTGATGAGAAAGTTGCATCTCTTCACCTTGGCAAGCTTGGAGCCAAGCTCACTAAGCTCAGCAAGGACCAGGCCGACTACATTAGCGTCCCCATTGAAGGTCCTTACAAGCCTGCTCACTACAGGTACTGAATGGACAGAAGAGCGAGATGGGATCGGGATCGGGAGGACGGTCTGAGAGGTTTGTTGTTTTTGTTTGAATTGACTATTAGAATTTGATATATAGAGTTATAGGTGGTTTCGATTTTGAATTCGGGTTTTCTTGGAGAAGTTTGGTTGGGACAAAGATTAAATTCTTTTGTCATAAAGATCAAATGGATTGAATAAGGTTGGACTGGGATGAGTTGGGATACTGTTGTATTTCCTTGCAGTTTGTTAGGCTGCATATTCATAAAAGCAAAGAAATGGTAATAGCTAAACAAACAATTCCTTTTATGCGTTGTTGGATGTTGGATGTTCATGCAAAACAATAGCAAGTAATAATGCCATACGGGAGTTATAAAACCTGATTAACCCAACTCAAACATGTTAATTGGGTTAAACTAACTTATTACTAATTTTAAAATCATTACTTTTACTTTAATTTTATTTCATTCAATAATTCTTTATAGRTTATTATTCTCAATCATTTTTAAAAATAACTTTTAAAATTTTTAAGTGTAATTTTTTATTATATAAATGAACATTAAATCACATAGAGTAAATAAGATATGTTATGATGTTACAATATTTTGTAAAAGTGATCCAAATAACTTGAAACAATTCGATCAACTATAGTTGGGGATTCATTATTTAGTAAGGATTGTTTGTGTGAACAAATTTACTACCTGAAATTAATTTGGTTTAAATTGTATATACAATCAATTTCTTGATTTTTGCCAACAGCAAAACTTTAATGATAAGTCTTTCGGAAGAGTTTGGCTTGAAAAACTGAAGTTTAGATTAATGTAATTTGTTTGTATAACTTATTTTTAGTGTGCATAAAAATTTATTGTTTTTAAATGTTAGCATGTAGTACAAAAATACAAACCCAATACTAAATATAATATGGATCACCTTCTCAACCCCAAGTAGCACAAAACTAACTCATGGACCAAATGATTCTCACAAATATTCAAATATCTAATAATTTGAGTCTATTATAACATATAGATTTCATAGAAATGTTGATAGAAATATAATATTCTGATTAACATAAAAGCAATATCTCAGGTGTCAAAGTAACAGAATCAAAGATTCTTCAGCATCCTAGTACTACCAGACTTGCCAAAATACAGATAAGAGAACTAAGCAATGGGCCATGATATATAGAACTGGAGCTTCAAACAAATAATAGCCAGTCCAGTTTATCTAACTCAGAACGCTGAAATGTGTGGTGTTCAAAAGCAATTCCATTGGAAAATGTGTTTATTACATCAATTGTTCAAGTAAATCATAATTCTCAACACTACTTTTTTACAAAAGCACATAAATCAAACCTTCTTGGTTGATGCCTGCTTATGCGGACGGCTGCAGTGCCAGCAACTGTCTGTAAAATTACATTCTTAAAATCAGTAATGATCATCAAGAGTTGATCATTGAATAACCAAATGAATTTTTCTGCTAAATAGTGTTATTTAAAAAACCTTTTAAATTTTGTATGATGTTTGGCTACTTAATGAAAGGTTTTTGGGAGAGTTCCAAAAGAACTTTARAAAACCATTAGATTTAGAATATAATACAGGTACTTCATTTGTATTCTTTCCAAGTAGTCGTAAGAACAACGAACTTGACTGATTTTAACCTGAAACGCGGTCTGAACTGCACTTGGCAGCACCATATCACATCACATTGTAACAGTAAAATGMACAAAGGAGAAAAATAATTCTGATTGAGAAAATAACCATATTTATGGCATCAATCAGTATGATGACCCTAATCATAAACAGTGATATGAAAAGAAAATACACTTGAGTTCATAGAATCATGGGTCATGGTACACCAAAAATCGTGTAAATTCTTCTAACTTGAACCCRCGACCTCAAGGATATTCCTTGAAGCCYCAAGCCACCCAATCTATCCTTGAGGACAGAGACCTCCAACACTTGTATTAATTGCTATACTATACTAGCCAATTGGTCTCTTCATTCAGTCCCATATCCAACATCTCCTGTCATATTTTGAGATCCTACTTAAACAATGAATTCCCATGCCCTACGAATGATATATACTCTTTTTTGGAATTCGAACGAGAAACCAAACTTTTATTAAGAAATATGAAAGAAAATATAAGGGCATACAGAAACTAGCCCCAAAAAAGGAGTCTTAAATCTAACTGTGCAGAAAAAGACTCTAATTAGACAAGTGCCTGGGGAAGCACTTGTTGATTTCTCCTAGAGTCAAGATCAAAAAATACTTCCATCTTCCGGTTATGCAAATTTGAAACTCTATTAGGAATAAATTCAGGTTTGTTTACACCTGGAAAAGTGTCAACATTATAAAAGCATCTAATACTCAAAATCACTGATTTCATTTCTCAACCCCAACCCTTCAACATGACTTCAAATCAAGTTACTTTAGTCTCCATAACTAAGTAATTACTTTAACTTAAGGAGCTGAGAATTAAAGTTTCTTCATTTCTTTCTTCTTTTTTTCAAATAGGAACAAAACTTAGCACATAGACCTAAGTTTCAAATAGTATAGTTACGAAGAGAGACCCTCTATTCTATTATTCAAATTCAGCATTGCTTGACAATATCAGAGACCCCTCTTGACAAAATCCTCAAAACCAGAGAGCACAACCAAATCTCTAGTATTTTTCCAAAGTAACCAAAAAAAAACCCCCGGATCTCCCCAGAAATCAAATAAAGTCATCACATTGAACACAGCAAATGCACCATTATAAAAGTAAAACCAACACTATTTCTCAGCTTACCAGGGCATGCAACACAGGCATGTTCAAGTGTTAATGTCGTGCACATCTCTAGCGCATCTAGTAATGACCTCACAGCCTCTGTCGTAGGAATTTGCAGGCCCAGAATGGCATTCATAATATGAAACCCCTGGCCTTGTGCAAGGGACCATGTCCCTCTTAAGAGTATCGTAGCTTATATACTTCTTCTGCATCATCAGGACCCTTCTACTGGTTTCCGACTCCATTTCTGGCTCAGTCAGGCACTCCCCGATCTTCTGGTTGCAAACCCCTTTTGCCATTACATCGATTTTGCTGCCCTTCAAAGATCTGAGATCAAGAATCGCATCGCAGAATGAGAAATGGGTGTGCTGGAAAACAACAGCCAAGAGGATGAGAATAAGGTAGAGGAGACTGGGTTTTGCCATTTTTTAAGCTTTTGGTCTCTGCTTTCGCTGTTTCGTCTTCTTCTCCAGCAATATGGGCTCTGAAAGAGAGATTTTCTTTATTGGTTGGATGCTTACAAATAGTAATGCTTTTATTTTTCGGCTCCGTTTTACAAAAAGGGCAAAGGGAAATCCCTTAGATTAAAAATATGAATATCAAAACCTTTCTCTATCAACAGAAGTTGGTTCTAAATCCATTTGTCAACTACTGCTCAGAATCACAAGAGAGGATTTTTTTTCCATTTTTTTAATGAACTTAAGACATTAAAACTTTTTTTTTTTAATCTGAAATTTTTTCAACTACAGCTCCTATCACTTTTTGTAATATATATTTTTAAAAAACAAGATACTTTACAGTAAAATTACTATGTTGGTATTAACATATCAACTTAACTATTAAATACAGTACTTAACCGACCAACAAAAATACACCTAATCAATAAGAGTCAAGTTTTTCTTAGGCTTTTGGCTTTAAAAAATATAAATATAAATCATTTAACACTGAGCATTCTTTAAGAAAATCATTTTACTCCAAAACCCCATTTTTCAAAGTAATCTTAGTTATTTTCTCATGACAACTTATGGTCAAAATAAAAATATAATCAGAATCTGAAAAGATAGATTTCATTTTTCATCAAATTCTAACATTTTCTCAAAATTTATTTACTATTGGGCATTTTAAAAAATAATTTAAATCCGGATTCTGGGAAATGAAAAACGTATCAATTYAGAAGATAAATCCTAACAGATGAGATTTTTTTACATTATCTCTGTGTTTCTCAAATTTCACCGATAAACTATCATATAATTTATTTATTTTCAATTGAATCACTATAGTACAACTATTAAAAATATTAAATTTATTGGGAAAAAAAAGAAAATAAAATGTACGGTGTAAATAGGATGGACCACTAAGGTTGTCGGTGGGTATTCGGGCATTAATTAAATGGCCCGACCCGACCATTTTTAGATAGGCAAATTTTGTCAAAGACAATCAATTTGCCTTGCCTTTGACGTTAGGATTGTTTGGGAGAGTGGGTTAGGTCCACTCCACGATGTTTTAGAAAATATACTGAACTATTTTGCTAAAACTACATAATTAAATAAAAATGTAGATGTCAATTGAAAATACAGATATTGAAAAAAATTGTAATGAGCATTATCCGTATTTTATTTCTTATGTTTCCAATATCATGTCTTTTGTCTTCCAAAAAAAAAAGAGTATGTATAACATGACTTTTGCGATACATTAGCTTCCTAAAAAAGAAATCAATGATATAACTAAAAGTATCTCACATCAAATTATAATATTAATATGTAAGAAAATTGTAGGATATTTCTAGCTTCATCATGAGAAGAGAAGAGAAAAGAATATATATGTGTGTATATTTTTTTGATTGATGTAAGAGCAAGGTGTCCACTCTTCATCGAGGGAGGGGTAAAACAGAAAATTTATTTTGTTCTCATTTTTTAAGAAGAAATAAAATAACAAATACATACATAAACAATATTATATCATTATTAAGATATTACATAAGTTCTCATTACATTTATTTTCTAATAAGAATTCTAATATCTGTCTAGATGGTTTTACTAAAAATGGTTAACATTTAACCCAAAAAAAGATTATTATAGAAACAAAATAGTGCATCATAAAACTAGACACCAAAAGAAATAGAATCTCACATGTGATGCAAAATGCCAATCATAGTAGTTAGAAATAAATATTTATAAAAGTAATTAAATAAAAATAAACTTGAATAGTTAAACTTACTCATTCTTTGAACAGTAACCTCATATCTCGATTTTGGTAGACTCTATTTGATAGATGCAACACGTTTTCTCAACGATCCACTTTGACAGGATGCAATACTTCAAATGGCTCTACTAACTATGTCC
>NW_019104531.1:878150-908325 GCF_001995035.1 Momordica charantia
CAACTGTTTTGAGATTATTTGCTTGGGAAACTGGCGCCGAGTTCTGTGTTTACAGACTTTGAGCCGTTTTCATTTCCTTTTTCTTCGTAGTTTGACCTTTTGTGTGGGAATTTGGCTTGATTGGTTTTCTTAGTGATAAAAAGTATTTTTAAATTTGAGGTCGTCTTCTTCCTCTCTACTTTATTGGTTACAAAGTTTTCAGGAGATTGATTTGATTAGTACTAAGCACCCGGTGGAGGCGCTTTTCGTGGTGCAGCACACAGCTTATGAAAAGGCTAAGCTTTTCCTTTGTTATTATATTATCTTTATTTGTACATGCTAATAGACATAACCCTTTCAATATCTTCGTGTAAACTATGTACATTTTTCTTGATTGATTTTTTTCATTTGATTAGTTAAATACGTTTGAGCCTGAATTATAAATGTCACGTCCTTTCTGCTATCAGATGCGTGGTCGAACAATCGTTAGTCCTGAAACGGCTTTCCCAACTGTTAGTAATGGCTATTGGCAAAGTATATTAATTGTTAAAATGTCTACAGGCCAAATATATTAACAGATGGTGGCAGCAATTTCATGCAAACGTTGATGAATATTGATGAATATTTTTATAAAATGTTGGGTGTTGGATATTTTTGGAATATCATAAAAATAAAAAAAAAAGGACGAAATCACTACACAAGTATTCCAGCATTGTTTTAGGGTGCGTTGTATTTAGTGAATTCAGAAACTTCAATTTATTGAATTATTCAATATTTTTAGTAAAATGTTTGTAAATTAGTGATAGTTGTCAACTAAATATTTAAATTAATTGTTGAATGTGAAATTAACTTTGTTTTCGAACTTCTATTAACCCCTACTACTTGTTTATTTGTTTTTTTAGTCCAACATGTTGGGATGGAGAGCATTGGGGATCGAATTGGTAAAATTTTGTTTTTTTAGTCCAACATGTTGGGATGGAGAGCATTGGGGATCGAATTGGTAAAATTTTGTTTTTTAGTACCTGGGATGGGGATTGAAATCACAACTTCATTGTTAAGTTGTGAGCTATTAGTGCTCGGGAAAATTTTGTTAACATTTATCAAATTTGTAAAAATTCTGAATTTTAAAATTTATAATTTAGAATTTTAATGAATGTTCACTACACAGTCCTTAATTACTTATGCAACCAAATTTAATGGTTGCAGTGCTGCATTTCATTTTATGCTGTGATTTGATATCCAAAGAAAAAGGATTATCTTATTAATAAATTCTTGTGAGAGAAATCCGGAAGTATCAAATGAAATTAAATGGAAGAGGATAGAACTATATATAAATTTAAATTAATAATGTCCGATAAAATCCCATTGCAATTGAATCTAGTTACTCGATTCAGTTTCCACTTTCCAAGAGCAAATTCTCGAAAGGTCGGCCATGGATGCGATCATGTCTTCTTTCACTCCCGCCCGCTGGCTTTCATTTTTCAACGATTCTGTCGTTTTGCCTCTGCAGTCTGCAAATGGTGGGAAAGAAGAGTAACCGCCAATTGGAGAATAAGGAAACCTGGTAATATATGGAAACCCAGCGCCATTGCAATCTGTTCCCTAGGTTTCATCGCTGCTCCTCCCACCCTCTTTTCAACAACATTCACAATCAATTCCTCCGCCAATCTGAAGTCCGTCGTCGCCAATTTCCGATCCACTGTTCAGATGGGCCGGAGGCAAAGCGACGCCGAACGCGGTGTTTGCACGCTCGCGATCCTTTTCCTGATCGGCATTTTCTCCTGCATTATGGTCTATCGCTTCCAAACCGCGACCATCCCATCGATTGCCGTCGATGTTTCTTCTGCTGCTTCCGGTCAGCATCGAGAGTGTTGCCGAGGCGCCGATCATTTGGAGCTGTGGGGAAATGCTGTGAAATGGGGCTCTAATTTCAAGTTGAATTCGTCGAGGGAGTGTTGTATGGCTTGTAAAGCCATGTGTGTAGGCGGGACCGGGCGGTGTTTGTGTGATTCTTGGGTTTTCTGTGGCAATGCATCTGCTTGCGGACCAAGATTTGGCGAGGTATGGCTTGGCTTCCTCTCTCTGTTTTTGTTCCATTTTTGGGTGTTCTGTGGGAAACTCATTGCAACCTTGAGAACGAGTTTATGAATGAATAATTCTCCTGTTCAAACTCGAGAAACAAAAGAAAAAAAGAATACTCAGGAATGTTTGTGATTTCATTTTTAGTTTTCTATTTCTAAGATTATACGTTCTCATAAGTTTTTGAGTTTCTTACAAACATGCTTGAATTATGAGTCTACTTTCAAAAACAAAAACAAATGTTTGAGAGCTGCTTTTCTTTAGGCCATGTTTTAGCCATTTTGTTTTCGGTTTTGCATTTTAGCTTATAAACACTACTTTTAGCTTCATTACATATTTAAAAGAAAAAAAAAAGTCTTCAAAATCTCAGCCACAATTTAAGGAAAAAGTTGTTTGATTATTATTATTATTATTATTATTTTTGAAATTTTGACTAAGAATTCAAATATACTTCCAAGCATGTCGAAAAATACAACAAAGAAATCGAGAGAGGAAGCCGGCATAGCATTCTAAAAACAGAAAACTAAAAATAAAATTGTTATCAAACATGAACTTGGTCTAGATTTTGAAGATGTTAAACTGTAGATTGAAGTGAAGCTTCATATTAAGAAATAGAAAATCAAAAGCAAAATGGTTCTGCACAATTTTTATTTCTTTTTTATTAATTTGAAGATTATAGTTTCCCCTGCGTGTCAGTGCTGGTTGAAGAAACAGGAGGATACTCTGAGCCCTATGCGGCATGAATCAGGAGATCATGTCATGTGGACTTCTGGCCTCCTGTTTACAAAAACACAGGTATATTATCCCTTTTGGATTTCTTCATATCATATCATATCATTGAACTTTTGCTTCAATTTTTTTCGTCTATATTCTGTTCTGAGGCTCACTGAATAAATGGCCTCTCTCTGTTTTCTCTTTTTCAAAGGGAATTATTGGCTTGGAGACAGAGTATGGGCTTTTCCGCATTGAGGTTGGTTGAAATTTGTGGCTTTCATGTTGCTGTTTTCTTCTATAAAATAGTGTTTGTACACATTCCTCGACTTTCTTATCATACTCTTGTTCACTTTTGCTATCGAGTTACATCGTGTATGCTTATTTGTTAATCACATGATGCTTGAGCATGAAGCGAGTTCAGCCCATTTCTCGAATTTATAGAAAATTGGTTAAATCCTGAACTTTCAGAGTTGTGTCTAATAGTTCACTTTAAATTTTGAAAGCGTCTAATAAGTTGTCGGACTTTCTCAAGCATCATTGTCATTGAGATTATTCTCTTGCTGATTTATCATCATCCATTTACTGTCCCTAGGCCTTCTAATCCATATGGATATAACAAGTCTGCTCTATTTCTTCTTTGGTGGACATTGCTTTCAAAGATAAAGCTACTCTCGTTGTTCTTCTACTTTCCTTGTATTTTTTGCGGCATTCATCAACCGGACTTCCTTAGGAAATATAGTGAGGATTATGAATTGACGTGATATTTGACTGTCTCTCTTTCAGCTTTTTCCTGCCTGCGCCCCGCATTCTGTGAACTATATTCTCGAGCTCTTAGCATCGAGACAATGTTTGGATTGCCAATTCTACCGTGCAGAAACTCGCGGAAGCTTCTGGTTTTCGAACGGGGATCATGTCGAAAATGTAAGCATAACATATCTAAGCTCTGCTCTGAAATGACTAAACATCATTAATGAAATGTGTACTCATTACTTCTTGATTGTTCAACGAATGAAAATGGCTAAAGTTGTTACTCAAGTCATTCATTTTCCGTCTTTTGATGGATTCATCAGAGAGATTAATGTCAATCGGAGTAGAAAAATGGGTATGTTCCCCAAAAATGATTGATTAAAGCATGGAGTTGTGTGTGCTTTGTAGGCTCCATATGGTCCTCCGTTTGGTGTAATCCAAGGAACTCTTAAAGCCCATGGAATCATATTCAACAAGATCCCTAAAGAAGAATGTGCAACCATTAGAAGAGGCTCAGTTGCCTGGGTTGGTTCTGGCCCAGAATTCTTTATCAGCTTGGCCAACCACGACGAGTGGCGTACGCCATACACCGTGTTCGGTTCGGTTCTGCCGGAAGACATGAAAATGGTGGAGAAAATAGCAGAGCTTCCAACAATATCAGAGGTTTGGTATAACATAAACGTCTCTGTTTTGGAGAAACCTATCCGTCTTCGATTCGAAAGAATGAAGACAAAGCTATAAGACATAGTTTTGGAGGTAGATTTTCAAGGAGCTGATAATCAAAGACATATTTTACCCATCTTACTTGAACATGATCAGAATCTGTTCTACAAGTTGTATTATCGCGCGCGCAAATATAGAGCTTTATGTTGGAGATTTAAATTTGTATAAAGCCGAGTTTGAATACATTTGATATATGTAAGTTTCTAATAGGTTTTAAAACTTCAAAAAAATGTAAAATTAAATGAGTATTTTGAACTTTTTATTTTGCGTCCATTAGATCATTCAACTATAAAAATAGTCTAATAAATCAGAGATATGTTAGACAAAAATTTTAAGATTTGGATACCTATTAAATTTAATACTTAAAGAGGGTCACATCCCTACTTTTTAATAACGTGTATTCTACTAACAATTTTAAATAGATATTTTTTAATGAGGTTTTTTTACTTTTTCTTTTCGACAATTTAATCTCAATGTTAGGTTTTTGAACACTTTGTTTTTTTAGCGGATTTTGCTAGAAGAGCAATGATTTCAAGCAAGTTACCACTGTCCATGCCAATTGCTGTTGGACGATCATCGCCAAGATTGATGATCTCCAGGCAATTCTCGATGAATGGAAACAGTTCAAGATGTCAACGAATGCGTCGGAGATCTTCTGCTGGTCGGACCATGTTGGCTATAAGCGATCTCGGAGACGTTGAACGAAAAATGGTGGCCAGTGACGATGACACTGACATCCTCTAAGAAGAGTGATCTAACGATATGGTACGATATAGAAGTTGGTTTTTAAGGTGGGAAATCGACCCTGACCGACCGATGCTCACCCCTAAAATTGGTTACTATTTAATCCCTACCGTTAAAAAATCTGTTAAAATTTAACGAAAATTCGAAGTTGATGGCTACTAGGATCCACGGGTATAAATTAAAGTGCCATTTGGGTTGGTTCACATTTAACTAATTACATAAAATCAGATAGAGAATAAAAGAGTTTTACTGACCTTCTTCGACGTGACCGAAGTTCCAATTTTGGATTTGATTTTCTTCTTTTCATTCTTTTGGAATAATGCCCCACAGCAACACCCCTAATACTTTCTTTTCAACAGAATTACTCAGAATCGGAATTGTCAAAATAAATACAAAAGTAAAAAAAAAAAAAACGAATTCATTGTTTTATTATTATTATTATTATTATTTTCTTAAAGGATCGAATGCATTATTAGAAGGGCCTGAAATATCTCCCTAAAATATCTTTTCTTTTTTCCTTTGAAGAAAGTTCTAAAATATCTTGTTACTTGATGAGTCGATGCAAACTAGGAAAGCCATTTAAGGCAGCATTATTATAGTCAACAAAAGGGACCGGACTTATGTTTTTGTTTTAGTTTATCAATTTATAAAAAAATAAAAACAATAACCTTCCTCCGTCAACTTACCAACCGTTTGTTTTAGTCTCTCGACTTTCAAAAGAACAAATATTATCGTCTTTGATATTAGTTTACCACTAGTTTGCCTACTACTTGTCTCAATTCAACATCTTTATGTAGCTTTAATATATGTTCAAATTAGTTCGATATTGTACACTCGAATTCACTTTTTTAACTAAGGTGAAATAAAAATAAAGATGAAAATAATAATTTTTACTAGTGAAAGAAAGGGCAAAGTTCTTGTTCCATTCTTTTACTTGCCAGTGAAGAAAATGCAAAGTTCTTAGAGCTATTATTTTACTTGATAGTGAAGAAAATGAGTTTTGGGTATTTCATTTACTTACTATTAATTGAAGAAAAAAGTACCATTTTTTTTACTAGTAAAAAAATATATATGGAAGTTGTTGGGTGTAATATTATACTTACAACAATATTTACTTGTTTACCCGTCAAAATTTATATATACATTTTTTATTTTATAAACTATATTTTGAAAATACTTAGGTTGGTTATCTTTGTGCTAACGACTCCTGAAAATTGACAAATAAAAAAGATAAATAAATAAATATTATATATACATACACACTTTAATAACGAACTATCAATTTTTCAATAATGATCAAAAGGTGATCACTAGTTAGCACCTAAATATTTTTTTTTATTGGTGATGGAAGACGGGTGATGACATGTCAATATCTAAATATTTTTCTTATATTAATCCAAACACGACTTCCTTATTTTTCATAAAACTAAGGAGCTATCTGAAATCAAAGAATTTAATGAAAAACAATATTGTATTTTGTGTTTTTATACATGCATTTAGTAGTAGATTTGAAAATCGAATCTAAACCTAAAAAATTGTTCAAATATATTTGTACACCGATGATAGTTGCCAACTAAATATGTAGTTCAATCTAAAATAATATTAATTAATTTATTAATATGCTATACATTCCGTAGAATTATTATTTTATAATAGCATATAATTTATATTATATAATATTCGACCTTTTTTTTATTTTAACAAAAATTAAATGAGTTTATAACTTGAAATAATACATTTATCAAAGTTTTATCATTTTTAATGTAAATATGTATTTTAAAACTTCAAATTCAAAATCTGAAAGACATTTCAAATATAAAAATGTTGTTTTCAGAATTTATATTATCTAGATCGTACAATTCAAAAACAATTTTGGAAAATGAAAAAGGCAAACACATATCGAATTCACTAAACCTGAAAATAAGAAACAAAATTCGAATCCCATAAGAAACGAGAGTCTTGACTTGTACAACTATTTTTCTTCATACTTATCCATAATAGGGCTGTTTTGGAATTTGGGCAGAAGACAAATTGTGAGTTGATTAAATACAGTGTCAAAAAAGGCACCCTGCCAACTGTGAACCAATTAGGTATCGACAGGTGTCTCAATTTTAATCTCAAGTACCTTTTTTTCTTTGACAAAGTTCAAAACTGTCCCTCTCTTGTCTTCCCTTTTTCCCCACTTTCACTGCCATCCATTTATTGGCTCTATCAATGCCCTCACATTTAGGATAAAGTCCATCTCAAAGGTGAGGTTTGTATGGTTTGAAATTGAGATATCGAACCTATGTAGTTGTTTGTTCCGAAATTTACGAGTCGTGAATTCACAAATCAAACAAATTATTTCGGGTTTTGTTTCACAATTCAAACACATCAACTGCATATCTCTAYGAGTGATGCGGGGAAGAAGAAGAATGCATTAGTTTATGTTGATTTAGTTAAYTGTAGACCGAGTTGTTAATTTTTATTGATTGTTACTCATGGACTGTTTGATAACTATTTCGTTTTTAATTTTCTACTTTAAAAAATTATGTTTATTTTAATAATGTTTATAAAAACTATATTACAAAACAAAGTAACACATAAGTGAAAGTAACTTAATTTTTAAAAACAAAAAACAGAAAGCAAAATGGTTATACCTTAATATTTTAGAACTAATTTTGTTTAAAACATAAATAGTCACATTTTTTGAGTTCTCTTGCTTCATGTTAGTGAAATATAAAAGAGGTTTTCTCCCCATTTGGAAAGTTATCCGCGTGTTTAGGTTGAATGAGACATTTTTTTCCGTGGTTCTATCAATATCAACACGTCAAACATCTCATAAACATTTTTGARTCCCGTTGTACTCAGTCAAACATGGTTTGCTAATCTATAATTTCATTTGGACTTTGTCATTCTTTTTCTTACTAGTGAAGAAAATGCAAGTTGTTGGTCTTTTTTTTACTTATCAACCAAGAAAAATGAAAGTTGCGTTGTTTTTTTACTTGCCGGTAAAAGAAGCAAAAATTTTACATAATATCAGCACTCGTATTTTATGTTTTTAAAAAAWTTTAAAAATTGTCAAATTTTTATAGATCGTAAACATTTTTTGTTTTTTGAGTATAATATGTGGGATTGGGGATTCGAATTCATGACCTATTGRTCAGATACTTTAACCACTTAAACTATGTTTGGTTTGGCGATCGTAAACGGAGCGTAGACTACATATCATAAATAAGTATTTTTCTTATCCATAGTGATGTTTTGTGAGTTGATGAGATGACAAACAATGAGTTGATAAAAAACAATGGCTCTACCGCGAGCCAATTATGCGCCGACAGCTGTCTCATGAAGGTCTGCATCTCAAATGCAATTTTCTGTGGCAAAATTCAAAACTGTGTCTCCATTTTCTCTAAAGTGGAAACACATTCCATTGCCTTTTTGCCCACTTTTTGACTTTGAAAACCAAAAGATGTTGAACCATTAGTTGGTGGATTGGATTTCAGTTGGCACATCCATTACACCTCACATTTAGGATAACTCCACATCAGATATTTGTGTGACACATGTCATGGGTGAAGTTTGTATGGTTTGAAATTGAGATATTGAATATATCTTTAATATATGGAACGGTTTGTTCTGAACTATAAGTTTACTAATCCGGCCAATTAAGTATAAACTCAGGCCTATAAATCACGAATTCACGAACCAAATATGTTTCACAAACTTAAGTTACTTTATCGCTACAGCAAACCCATAAGTAATGCAAGCACGAATTCACTAACCAAACACGTTTTACAAACTTAAGTTGYTTTACCGCTACGACRATCTCGATGAAGAATAATACGTTAGTTATGTTGATTCAGTTAATTATAGGTGTCAATTTGTTAATTATAGGTTAATTATTTTGTATTGATTGTTCCTTSATATTTTAGAATTAATTTTATCTAAGACTATATAAAGGCGTATTTGGTTCTTATCACTRTCAACCTGTCAAACATCTCATAAATGCTCGATCTAAATAGAAAATAGTACCTACAATAATGATGACTTGAAAATTAAGTAGATATGACGCCATTAAAAATTTAAAGCGATATTTTAAATTTTATATATGACATCGTGTCCACTTGCTTATTAGGTCACATCACATCGACTAGACAACTAATTCAATAATTAAGGTAAGAAATCTCAATCATCCCATATCAAGTGACACAATAAAAATCTTAATTAGATTGTTTTTTAAGTTCAATGGAGAGTAGGGATTTGACCCTCCAACCTTTAGAGAGAAATTGAGTACWGTACTAATTCAGTTACGTTCATGTCGGTTAAACATGTCGACGAGATCTTAATTAGAACTAGAGTTGATGCATTATCAAGGACAAAAACTCATGGCATGACGCCAAAGAATTCAAGGAGTAAGAAAGAGTACAAAATACAACAGCTCCTTCAAAGTTAAAGAACCGAACTTGAAAGTAATCGCCTTTTTTTTGCATATGTACTCACGTAGAAAATTATATTTTTATTCAGAAGAAGTCTGCCCCATTCCAAGTGATTATGGATTATGGGTTGTGGGTCAACTTTGCAGTCATCAGCATGAATCATCTATCTGGTTAGCAAATAAAAAATTAAAGTCCAAAACCAAGCCAGTTGTTGGCAGCTGCTCCCATTTGAGCCCAAAAGTATTGAATTCTTTTGTAGTTGATTTGCTATTTCTAAGAGCCATATTTGTTCTCACTTTTTGGCAACTTCTTAAGCAGATTATAAAAACCAGAAAAAGAAGGCTAATGAAGAGGAATAATTTTTGGGCACAGAAGAGTAAAAACAAAATAATTTATTATCAAATGGGCCGTATTCTATTTACTTGTGCTCAAGTATGAACATACTGAGTCAAACATGGTTTGCTGATCTATAATTCCATCAGACCTGTTCATTCATTTGCCGGCGCATTCGAGCTCCCCAGGAGCTATTGACTCTTACATCCTTGTCCATGCTTCTTCTTTTCAATTCTGAGAGCTGAGCTTGCCAACAGTATTTCCATCCACTTCTCTCCGGAACTCCCTGAACCAAAATCAAATCGGAAGATTCAATATTATGATGCTAGATGGAAAAGTAAAATTGGCAAGTGTGCTAATGAGAAGTATGGTTTCACTGAGAGGGGAAAAGGATTTCTGGGAAACATAGACGAACAACTTTCAGAGGTGCCAGAACACGACTAGATCATGAGAAAAACTGYAAACTGGCATGGCAGTATATTGAAAATTAAAATTTATTATAACGAGTTTCCATATTTGGAGTAAATTATCAAGAAAACAGCAGCCATTGCAGAACAAAGCACTGAATAAACCAATGGAAAATCCTTGCTCCAAAGAGAAACAGCTTTCTATCGATCCTCCCGCGTCTGTTCTCAGATAGAGACAGAGGGAAAAACAAAGAGGAAAGAAACAAAGAACCAGGAGCCAGAATAAAACGGCGTTTTATTTCTTCACTATCACAAGATCTAAAATCAAATAAACATCTGAGAATTAGATCAAATCCTTCACTTATCTTCTCTCGGAATAGCATCCGAGAAATTGAACACAGAATTACCACAAAAACAAGGCGGGCAAAAGAAAAAACACATAAGATCCGAAATCCATCAACAATCAAACGCAATTAACCCTAAAAAATCGATAATACAAACGAGAATCGATAATCTGATTCAATACCTCATCGGCCTCGTATCGTCTCCGAGCAGAGAACGCGACTTGAAGGCCTCTAACCATGTCTCTGTCATACAGCGCTCGCCTCCTCGGATCGGACAATGTCTCGTACGCCTCCTGTACGCGAATGAACCTCTTGGTATATTCCTCCGCCCGGCCCGGCGGCGACACGTCCGGATGGTACTTCCGGGCGAGCTGCTTGTACGCGCGCTTGATTTCCGTCAAGGATCCGGACTGAGAAATTCCGAGCAAATCGTAGAAGGAGCCATCGGCGACCCCGGAGACGATCCCTTCGTTGAAGGAGGCCTTGGCTTTGATCGAAAGAGAAGGGAAGCGCGTGGAACTGTGGAAGAAAATCCGAGATCGGTGGCCGGAAAAGGACCGCCGGCCGGTAATGCTAGGGTTCGAGGGGATGTAGAAGCGGGATTCGCTTCCTGATAAGGTAAAATCGGAGCACTGCATCTCTGTGTATCTCTCCGTCTGCAATCCGTTCTCTGCATTTTCTCTTATTTATAGGAGACGTCCACAGCTGAGTCATCTGTACGAAGCTTTATCTACAATAAAATATAGTTTATCCCTTCAATTTTCTTTTTCCCAAATTTCAAAGAAGAAAAAAAACTTGAAAGAAATGATCTGGTGTATCCATTTTTATCCTATAATTTCAATTTTCATTAGTTGCTTTTTGGATTTTTTTTTTTTAACAAGAGATTTCTAAATCAATATAACCTCTAATAAATTTTTATTTAAATAAAGGTAAATTTATATCATTTATCTAAAGTCCAATTTATTAAAATTGATACAACTTACCAAGTTTATGAATAAATTCTAATTTTACACTTTTGAATTGTAGTTTTTCTTTTTGATGAATTATCAATCTGGTTTTTCTTTTATATATACAACYAATTTAGTTCTCGTTTTGTTTTAGTTTRATCAAGTTTTTATAGTACAATATATRGGGTGGAGAATCGAACTCACAGTYTATTAGTTTGAGATATATGTCAATTACGGTTGAGCTATGCTCACTTTGACTTTCGTTTGATTTTAAAAGTTTTAAGTCAATTTTGTTTAGTYGGGTTWAATCTTACAARCTTCCTCTCAATAGCACGTTTTTTTTATGTACACRACTCTTATGTTTTTGGTTGATTGATGATATTAGCCAACCGTATAAAGGTTTAGGTATGAGTTCATATATAAGAGAAATAGGTAGATGATCTATTTTGTTTAATCAAATCATAGAGACYAAATTAAAATTAAATTCAAGTTACATAAACTAAATTGAAATTGTTTCCAACACTGTGGACAGTGCTTTAGGTAAACAGATTCCTAATGGAAGCTATTTTCTTAGGTATTTTTATTACTTGTGATTCTTAAATTGATTGATATGTAAAGTTCTAGAAACAAAAATGAAAAATCTAAATGAGATAAATGTATGATTTGGAGAAAATAAAAATAAAGAATAAACAAGGTTTAAAATAATATCTACTCACACGAGTTTGCCGGTGTACTAATTTTTATGGTTAAGGTGTTGGGATTTTTGTTCGTATTTTATTGTTTGAGTTTTTAAATTTTCAAATTTAGTCTTCAGTTTTTTTTTTCCATTTAATTTAAAATTTAAAGTCYATGAGCCAAATTGAGTAGTAAAGAAAACTCTAASGACAAAAGTTCAAATAATKTTTTTTCATACTTTAAACTTTTATTTAATATAATATTTGTATTGACAAAAAGGAAAATATTTATTCATTTTGGATTTTCATGCTTTTTAAAAGTGACAGTTTAGATTCATTCATTTGCATTTCCAACTCATTTTTCATTTATAATTTTAGTAAGACACTTAATTCACTAAATTGATTGGAATGTAATAATAAATTTGTATAAAGARTCTATAAAATTTGTGTTAAAGTTTGGTAAATAAGAGACTAAATTGTTCATTTTTTAACAAGTATAAAAATCAGAATGAATATTTTGAAAGTACAATTATTAAAATAAACAAAAATTTGAAAGTATAAAGTTCAAATTTAATATTTGAAAGCAGAAAGACTAAAATTAAACAGTATGTAAAAAAATACTGTTTAAACCTAAATTRTGGTTTCCTCATTTTAAGATTTCATGAAAATTTCTACTAGATATTATTACATTTATTGTCGTTTTTTTTTYWAATTTTTAGATATAAAATGGTTCGAACCTRAATATTAGGTATCAACGTTRGAGGTGCRCATTTATTATATGTTACATCACTATGATTTCGAATTGAATCCATTAAAATTAAAGAATTATTTATAAGTAAAAAGGAAATTGTGGTGTGAAMWGTACTATAAAATTTTTCCTAAGATTCTTTGTACTTGCGTCCACGTGTTTCTGACACGTGGCTTTTTATTTCTCTTGAACGGATCGCTTGTAGAATTGAAAATAAATAGCTGTCAGCCTGTYACTGAAAAAGGGAAAAA
The DNA here is from genome assembly GCF_001995035.1 of Momordica charantia. The sequence goes on from NW_019104531.1 coordinate 891,259, forward strand.
AATCAATTATAAAATGAAATTGATGAATATGGCCAGCTAGAGGATCGGACGCATTGGTAATTATTTAATTTTCATTGTGTGAGTTTAAAAAGTAAGTCGGTTTAATAATTATTTTCCTTTTATGTTACACGAATTTAAAATGTGAATACAAACTACTTTCCTTGAAATGTGGTTTTCTTCCTTTTTTTTTTAAATTAAACCAATATATTAATAATAACGTAAATTTACTAACATGAGTATAGTTTAACAGTAATTGACACCTAGTTAAAGCGAGCATAGTTTAGTGTTTATTGACATATACTTCCAAYCATGAGGTTGTGAGTTCGATATCCGCACATATTGTACTAAAAAAAACAGTAATTGACACCTATTATTTTTCTTGGGCTCGGAGGTACTAGAAAAATWGTTTGCTTTTATTGTATTTTTACCTTTTTTTTCCAAAAAAAAAAATCTTGACTCTAATATTAAAAAAAGAAGATGTTGCTTTCCTAAGTGAATTTTTATAATGTAAAGATAATGCATGCCTATTGCCTCAATTYATGGTTCACAAATAAATAAATAAAAGCATTGGTATTGATGTTGATTATTTACAATATAATCAACCAAATCTATGGCATTATCATTCAAATCTTTATGACTAAATAAACTAATGAAAATAGCTAAGGGAATTTGACTATTAGTTTAGGGCATCCTCTTTGTATCCCTAATGGCAAAGAGKACAATCAAACAAGACACAAGAACCCTCGAATTTAATATAAGAATAACTAAACCAATATAACAGACAAATCGAAATTTTACTATTTCAATCATTTTTATTGGAAATTTATGTGTTGATACGTTTCTAGTATTTAAATGAAACAAATAACATAGTTCAAATGATACGCCACACTTAATTATATTATAATAAAAAATTGAAAATAATATATTTTAAACGGTAGTATAAAGAGATTTGACTTGGAATGCATGTATTATATTATATACATCTATTTGTTTTTGTATATAAAAATTTTGTATACTATCTCTTAAAATGAAAAATTTAGATCTGTACAAATTTATACAATGAATTTCTAAGATATTAATAAATTTATGTCATGACTTCGAGTATGATTTGCTTATATAAATATAACTTAACTTAACTGATCAAAATATTACTCGGTGGTTTTTATTGTATCTAAAAAGGTAGTAGGACATTGTACAATTATTTTTCATACTATTTAAATTTATTTTCAACTTATTGGTATCATGTAGTAAGATGTATTTCATATGTTGCAAAGTTTTATAATGTTCATCGTATAAATTTATTTTTAAAATGGGCAAAGCAAACAACTTTAATCATAAATGGTCAATGCGAACATATGATATCAACATATTATCTTTTCTAGAGTTGATTCAATCTCTCGTCCCATTTTTTAGACTATAAAATTAACAATAAAAGTTGATGATAGAGATAAAAATTAATATTTAATTTATTTAAGTTTTCCAATTTTTGCACATGGATATGTAGTTCACTRGTCACTATCTTTACTTTATCATCAACTATTTAATAAATATTCAACCTGTTTTGAAATCTAATATTTAATCTATTAAATATGATTTCTTTTAAATGAAAATAAGATTGAACTACAATTTCTTATTCCAAAATACATATATGAATGTATTAGATTAGGTTCGGTTGTTAGATATATCAAATATTTATTTATCATAAACATTATTTGTTAATTAGGTAAATGAACAAAAATATTAAATTTCTGTTAAATAATTTATGAAAAAATACTAAATAATAACTACAGCAACTAAAATAATTTTGTATGCAAAATTTAAAAATTAAGATAAAATGTGTGATGCACCATTSGGTGTTGACACCCAAGAATCAGGTTCGAGAGTCGTCCTGTATCCATAAATCAAAAAATAAATAAATAAAATATGTGACGGTTTAGAGATTTTAATTTGCCGCCGTTTTAGTTTACGATCCAACACGTGGCGAAATTTGGTTGATCCGATGGCTGAACAAGTCAAAGTCATAAAGTCTTCGTTAAAACAATTAATTATTTAATACAAAGTCTCCGTTAAACACATTGGCAATCAGACTTTTCAARAAAGGAAAAAACAAAGAAAGAAAATTGAAAACAAAAGGTATACTGTTTCAGTGTTTTGGAGCAGCCCCTTGGCCACATCAAAGGGGCAGTTTTTCCTTTTTTAATTTTTATTATTATTATTTTTTTAAGTTACTGGTGCATTGTTATTTATAAAGTGAATAGTGGATGCCACTTGGATTTTTTTTTCCCAACGTCCCAATCAGATACAGTGAATATATTATATAATATATATATATGGTCGACAAAGGAACTTTCAATTTCAATTTTTTGTTTTTTAAATTAAATTTAAACTAGTAATGTACTAATATCATCATCTTTCACCTCGAGTCACAAGAAAATAGGGAAGAATCGGTGAAAAAAATATAGTATTATTATTATTATTATTATTATTATTATTAAGTTCCAAAAATGATAGGAAGGTAGATTATGCCGTCAATCTAACCTAGATTGATTGATAAAGTATCTACGTTGAAAAGAAATAATAGATCACGTAAAGTTTTTCACTACTTTTATTATAAACTTATAATTTGGCGGGTATATAAATTATTAGTTAATTTCCCTTTCAAGCAAAGGATTGGGGATTCAGTGGTGTAATATTAAGAGGTCGTACCACATGAGCTTTTTATTTTTTTTAGAATTAGAATACTCCATTGAAAATGAAGGAGGGAGTTTTAGATCTGCGGCACGTAAAATGATAATTATTGTACTATTAGACTTCATTTTGTTTGGTAATTACCTATTCTGAGATTTAAAGCATATGTTTCCTTCTTAAATACTTTGTCGCTTATTTCAATTTGACTATCGTCGGTTAAAAATCAACTTTGTTATATGTATTTTTATTAAATTTTGTCAAAGCGATCCTAACTCAATAATAATTAACATAGATCTTCAATTATGAGATTGTGAATTTGATCCCCACCCCACATGTTGTACTAAAAAAAATACTTTTATTAAATTTTACTAATATTTATTATTGTCAGACAATATTCATTTCGACATATTATTTGTATTGATAATAAATTATAAAAAAGAAAATAGTTTAGCCGGTATTGGGATGCGATTTTTCATCGCCACGTGTCAATGTGCCATAAGTTGGAAGATTTCAACTCACCTTAATAGTGCAATAAGAGTACTATTATAAAAGTTATGTCTCTTTTTTAGATACGTGAAATCTATTATCTCTCGAGCAATAGATCAAACTTGTAGTAACTTGAGTGTCAAAGCTATTTATTTTTTTTTTACAGGTTCATTTGTGTTCGTGAATCATTAAGATCGGAGCTTCCAAATACTTGGTCATTTTTATGATCAAAAGATCGACATATTATTTTGTTTCACGTCTATGAGATTGGTATCGTTCATTGACTGTAAAATAAAATTAAAAAATAAAATAAATCGACACTAATAATAGACTACATGAGCAAAAATGAAGTTTAACCGGAAAATAAGAAGAATGAATGAAAACGATCCCTCTGCTTGTTTTTCATGATAAAAATGGGAAATATTGCAAGTTTAGAAGAATCTTTTTGTCAAAATAAAAATTGTAAAATAATTTTGAGAAAATATTTATTACGGGAACAATTTATCTGCTTCCTTTTTGGTTGAAATACAAATAAAAAATCTTTTAAAAACAAAGAAAAAAATAAACCAGTGAAAATTTCCACTGTTTATTATTTTCAAACTTTAACGTCACAGTGCTTCTAAATTGACTGTAATATTTTGAGATGTCATCGATTTGAGTCTCCCATTATTCTATTAAAAAATTATTCATTACTTTTTTTTTAAAAAAAAAAAACTCATCAAAAGGTATCGTTTGATTGGATGAAGATAAGATTGACGTACACGTTACAATACGCTGCAATACAGCAGATCACAGCTCTGTGTTGTCGTCTTCATCTTCCCACCCTCGCTAATTTGCTTCTCTGGAGCGTCGATCACAATCCTCACAAGCCCTCTTTTGCACAGTTCTTCTCATCCCATTGCCAGCGAGCCGAATTCCTCAATCCTTTCAAGAATTTCGAAATTCAAACTCAAAATTTAAATTCTGAGTCTATAGGTGATTCCGAGGCATAATCAAATGCATCTTCAAGCTCAAACTCTCACGAATCAGTTCGCGCCTTTTGTCGCTCCATTAAAACCAACCTCGAAGTCTCGATTCGCTTCTCTAAACGCATGCCGCTTCCGTAAGATTTCGTATCGGGCTCTGACATGTTCTGTTTCGACGATTTGCGAGTCGGCCCCGACGGAACTGCGGAATGTGAAGCCGTTACCAGCTGAGGTTTCGAGGACAATCATGGAGCTGTCTTCTGTTGGGACGCTCTCTTCTTTGACACAAGAGGGATGGCCTCTCGGCATTGGCGTTCGCTTCGCTGTTGACCAAGACGGTACGCCTCTTCTGAGCTTGAATGAATCTTTGCGGGAGCTCTCTATCGACAGGAGGTCCAGCCTCCACGTTCAGGTTCTTCATTTTACTGGGTTACTAATGATAATGTAAATTCATGGATAGGATAGCTACATCATTTGTCAAGGCCCCAAGTGGGATTTTGTGAACATGAAGATGAAATCTCTGAATCATGATTTTGAAAGTCGTTATATAGATAAGATATTAAAGAAATATGGAGAATTATATCACTGTTTTCAACGTTTGTTTTCAGCCAAACAAGAAGGAATTGCATTGAAATCTTTATTGCAAATGATGTAATACCGCTCATGTTTGCCAATTTTCTTTGGAACAGTTGGAGCAGTGTGGACTGCGGACTCCTCAGTGTACAATTCAAGGTAGTCTCGGCAAACCAGACAACAAAATGATTTTGAAGGTACAAATTTCTGCCGTCCTGGATTTTAGGATACGCATTCCTTTTAGTATAGTTTGTTTGAGGAACTCAATTGTTGTTACCCGGCTGAGTTGTGGCATAGCTAGGGAGAACTGTGATCGTTGTTCACAAATAATGGTTGCAGAATTCTGTTGTTCATCCTGTGACGAGAATACTCCTGATAACCAGTTGTACATTAACAACAATTTATGCTTATGATGGGACCAATATTATTCCTGAAGAGTTGTTTGTGCACAAGTTGGTCCAGTGCCTTAAGAGAAATCTGTGAAATTGATGCCTTGTAACATCAGGGTTTTATGTATTGTTTCTATTGAACACATTTTCGAAGACGATGGTGTGTTAATAGAAATCATCTTTTAAGCCGTAAAATTTTTTGAGATACTTTGAGACTGTAGATGAATCTGAAGAAACCATCTCTAGCACTGTATTAACTATCTACGGCGAGGCTCAAAATGGTAGCCGCTAGTGTTACTATCGGGTGCAAGGTTAAACTTCCCCTGATTTCATACCTAGAAATGCCCACAATGGAAGTCGAAGAAACTAGAATTGTGGAATCCAATATAGGAAGGCATTTTGTAGAAGTTCAAAATATGGAATAACTTTATTTTCTTTCAAAAGGAGGACGTTCAACTGTATGTCAAGCTGTTCTATCCAGTTTACCAACTTAGTTTTAATCCATAACTTAAGTAAAAACCAAAAGGGAAGAAGTGGGTGGTTCACAAAAGTAAGGAAAATCACTCGTCATGTTGGGTAGCCCAAGCTAAAAATGCTAATGCTCGAGACATGTGGGAAGATAGTACCTGACCATGGAGAGGTTTGGTTCAAATTCTGCATAATGTACGACCTTCTAGGGTATGGAGGACAAGGGGAGCTGGGGGCCAGGCACATTCAGTAAAATAATTGGGAGCTAATTGGTTCGCTTTTTTCATCCAAATGCAAAGATTTACATGTCACTGGGAAAACACAGTGCCTGAAAATGGTAAAATTTATGATATGGACCATTAAGTCGTGTAGTAAATATTGGTAATGGATGGCATGGAAATGCCCTTGCAGGGTTCTGGATCGAAGTTGTTATGGGTTATGTATGGAAGATGAGAAGGATCAAGCAGGCTTACCATTTCATTGTTCCTCGTATGATGTTGTCTTCACTTGATATCCCCCACTTCCCCTCTCATTCCGGAACCATGAGATGTTGCGAGTTTTCTCAAGTTCTCTTCTTATTCTTGTACCTGTGATTTAGTAGCTTTTAGATTTCTATACAAGCTATTGCTATATAACTTTGGAACATCTTATGCATTGATATATGGCATTGGCAACAGTAAGTTGTTAAATGCTATACCCATAGGATTTGATCAACTCTTTATTAAATTTTAAATGCCATGTTTTTCAGCAGCTTCATACAACATGGAAAAAGAGATTTGGAGAAGAAATTAATGAAGATATTCTGTATATTGTTACCGTGGATAGGGTACTTCAGATAGATGACTTTGGGGAGGTACAGACTTCATTTTCTGTAATTTTTTTTTTTTTTATGCGGCATGTCAATCAGGGACCAGTTTCAAAGCACCAGTTTGTAGAGATTTTCGTTGGAGTACTAATCTAATTTGCAAAGCACCTGTACTTATTGTTTTAGGTTGGTGTTTGGGTGAACTCTTCAGATTATAAAACTGCAAGCCCGGATCCTCTTCGAAATTTTGCAGAAAGGCTAGTGGACGAGATAAACACAAACAACGCTGAAGATGTTCATCGCTTTTGCAACATATATGCTGATTTGAATTTTCAGGTTTGCATTTTACCTCATTTTCTATACAGTAATCTTCTGCATCTTTTTTGATTCTAGGCTTACTAGGAGATTTGGTTTTACATTCTTTGTTCTCTAGCCAATCAACAGGCTGTGTGATACGAGTCTCTTCACTCTTGTCTTCTTATTTTTCTGCATCTCTTAAAAATTGTCTTTCTACAAGGCTAGATTCTTAGCTGGAAACCACCCCTAATAGAAGTCACTGGCTCCACCTCTCTTCTCTAAACGAGTTGCCTTTCTTCTTTCAAACTGCAGCAACCTCTGCTTTCCATAATTTTTCATCTCACTCCTGGTTACCAAGTGTCCTGTTTGGTTGGTGATTTGTTCACCCGCTAGCTCGCTTCCAGCATGAGCACGCTATCCTTTGTTCACCCTCTACCACACGGACCAGCTCCCCTAAAATAAGGGGCACTTAGACGCTCTAGGTACATTAAAGCAGACTTTTTGTCCCTTTTATCAAAGAGAAGCAGGGCGATAAGATGTAAGGTATTCCCTTACTTTTATTGATATTCAAGAACAAAAGCAACAGAATCAACCCAGTCAATTCGAGAGGGCTGGAGAACTCTCCAAAATAGCACTATGCTATTCTTACTCAGCTAATAAATTACCTACCTCCACCAAGGGAACATTCTCCCTTTTAACAGATCTACTAATCACGCCCGAATGGGCTCCACCCTTCTAACTAACTGGAAGTATAATTCCCCTTCTACCCCTCCTAGTATATGTTCTCACTACTGCGGTCTAACATAAGACATGAGCTCTGTATCAACCACTCTGTCCTTCTTCTCGAGTAACGTATTATATGTCATTTAATATAAATATAATCAAAGGTTGAAGAAAGACAAAATGACTTCTGAAATTCTGAACAAAAAAGGAGTGAGATACAATATGACTTTACCTATACAAGCATGGAAAATAAATTTACTCCCCAAAGTTTTGACGATTATTAGTATTATTTATTTATTTTTATGAAAACAAGATTGTATTGCGATAAAATGGCAACAACACAGAGGACTAGGGGCCAATTAGAGGAAACCCCACCCAAAAGGCTACAAAAGCAAAGCCTTCCAATCATTAATAATCACGAGGAGGCTATAATTACAAAAGAATTTCTTTGAGCATTAATGAAGTTCTTCCCGGTGATATGTATAATATACCGTGGGTAGAGGTTGGATCGAACATTACTTCATTTTTTCGGTGCAAAATGACTTTTGAATTCTCCACGAGTCAAAATAATATCTGCATTGCAAGCATCATATTGCATAAGCCATCACGAGGTCTTCAATGAACAATAATTCATGCATCGTTTTGTTAAGCAGTACATGTCAAAGAGGAAAATAGTTCAAATGGGACATGTTCGACTCAGTAGAATGAAGTTATCACGCTAGTGGTCATTGTTTGTATTTATTCTGTAGAGATCGATAGAAAGCAAAGCTGCATTTATGGATCAAGAAAACTTATTCCATCAAGTGTTCGTTCTCGTGCTGCATCCGTAAAATAGCCTGCTGGCACTTCTTAGATTTAGCTTATGCAAACGTAGAAGGCTAAGATTGCTTGTTGATAACTTTATTCATAAAACACATAGGTAGACTTGAATTCTATGGGCAGGTGGCTCTTATAGGCCAATCAATCCTCTTTCCCTCCCATTCTGTAGTATTCTTCTCATGGTTCTCAATTTTTCTCGACAGTTTGCAGAAGCAAAGCTGATATGGGTTGATCGGTTAGGCTTCGACTTGCGGGTATTCTCTCCTCAAAAGGGGACCTTTGAATTCCGAATTCCATTTCCAAGTGAAGTTACAGACGAGAAGGGTGCGAAGTCAATGTTTAACGGCATGTCCCAACAAGCTTGGGAGGTTGAAAGGAATTTCCAAGCTCTGGATTTTGAGAGGGTTAAGCAATTGAAGATGATAAAACCATTGCATAGTGTAGAGTAGCTATGAATGTGTACCTTTTTTTCTTAGCTCTCTTTAAAAATGTTATCATTTGTGGAAGAGCTGAGTGTTGTTTAATGTATGTGAGTGAGAAGTTTGGCTATGGTCAGACCCAATTGTTGTAAGCTTAAAGCTTGTTTCTGATGATCACATCTTTTTAACTTCAAAGTTCAGCCAAGTAATTATCTTGCGCTTTGTTAAAGTTGATTCTTGATTATCATTTTTTGAAACGTTTATTTTAGAAACAACAAAAACAATTTATTTGTTTATAGTTTTCGTTTTCAATTTTTTTATTCGAAATATAATAGATAAAATGCATTCTAAATATTAAAAAGAAAATATAACATACAATTTTTAAATTTTAATTTACAAAAAAAATCTCATATAACATTTTTACCCTTTTTTTTTCAAACAAAAAACAATAAGTAGTCACCAAATACGTTTCTCTATTTTTTAATTAAAAAAAACAATAAACTGAATAGTTACTAAACCTAAAATCAATTTACACCTAAGTTTTACCAGCTTGATTAATTTTCACTATAAATTTTAATTTAATCAAATTGGATCATGTTACAATTTTCATCTATACTCTTTTCCTCAAAGTTAGAGATTCAAATTCCTATGCTCCCAATTTTTTGTAATAAAAAAAAGTTAAAAAATAATGTAAAGATCTAAAAAAACACTCAATAATCTCAAGGAAATCGAGCTTTAAGTTTAATTAATACACAAATTCAAAATCAAAGCTTAAAAGTTTCATTAAAAAAAATTCTAATTTTGTTCTAAAAATTTTTATCAATTTTGTACCAAACGCGGTTTTAGCAAATTTGTAAAAGAAAACGTATAAGAAGATAAAAGTCGTGAGATGTAATTGATATAATACGTGGGGTGAATGATCGATTTCACAACCTCTTGGGAAAAAATATATGCCAATTACCGTTAAACTATATTTGCTTTGACTGATAGAATCGTTGACTTCCGGTAAAAATTGATTTTACTTTTTAACATATTTTAAAATTTTAAAAGAAAGCGCTAAATTCATAACTTTACAAATAAAAAAATTAGTAAGCGAGAAGAAAAATCCGCGGTTTCCACTACCAAAAAAAAAAATAATAAAAAAAAAGCCAGTTGTTCTCCTCGTTTCTTCCACTCAATCGCGCGCCCCTATCTGAACGCCGTCGTCGAAATTGGTACGTTTTCCTTCGACGTTCTTCATAGGTAGCGCGCCATTGGCCCTCGCTTCGTCGGAGTTCCATCAGATCTAGGGCTCTCTCGGTTTGCCGATCGGTAAACTGTTTGGTTCCTGGGAAAATTAGGGATTCCTCTCTCTGTTGTTCTTTAATTTTCCCGGAAAGTATAAGGATTAATCTTCGTTTTTTTTATTCTGTATACGCGCCAACAAGTGCGAGGACAACGTTACTAAACGTAGTCTTGGTAAATTCTTGTTGGGATTAGTTATTTAAACATCAAGATTCAAAACCCTGCCATAGAGACTCTACATGTTTGTCGATCTGTTCGGGTTCAGTTGTGTGTTGTTATCGAGATTTATTCCCTCTATCCAGGGTATTGAAGTGTACTGGTGGTAAATCTTGACGCCTGAAAGCTTTGGTGGGTTGATTTGATTTAGGTTTTTTGGATTTAAGCATTCGATATTTTGCCTAAGCTTACAAATTGGGGCAACTACGGTTTCATGGCTGATCGGAACTCGGTGGTCGCTAAACCAATCTGGATGAAGCAAGCTGAAGAGGCGAAATTGAAGAGCGAGGCTGAGAAAGATGCAGCCGCGAAAGCTGCTTTCGAAGCTACTTTTAAAGGGGTCGATAAGATTCCTGCAAAAGAAGCAGCATCCTCAGATAGTGACTTCGAAGATACCGAGGACTTGGAAAACAAGCCGATTGGGCCTGTGGACCCTGCTAGATGCACAGCAGCTGGAGCAGGCATAGCTGGTGGCACGGCGTGTGTGCCAGCTTCGTTTACTGTGGTAACTAAGGATGCCGATGGGAGGAAAGTTCCCCGTGGTGGTGCACAGATTAAAGTAAAGGTGTCGCCTGGTGTAGGTGTTGGTGGAACCGAGCAAGATGGCATTGTGAAGGATATGAATGATGGTACATATACGATTACTTATGTGGTGCCAAAAAGAGGGAATTATATGGTTAATATTGAGTGCAACGGAAGACCAATCATGGGTAGTCCATTCCCGGTGTTCTTTAGCGCAGGTACTTGATTATTATGTGATATCCGTTCAATCTTATTATGTTATATATTTAGCAATTTAGAGTTTGATTAATCTATTAAGTACATATAATATTCTCAGCCCCGGATGGTTTATGCATTAAATATAATTAATTAGGATACTTTGATGACGTGAAATTATTGATGTTTTAAAAGTTATTATGTCTAATAGTTGTTGCTGCATCTGAATTAATGTGTTTGAGAAGAAAGATGATACATGAGAATGAAAAATAGAGAGAGAAAAGTTTATCACTCTGTTAGTTGATAACTCACTATGCAATAGCTGCCTGGATTAACTGGGTGCCCGTTGCGGCAGTGCCCTTGTCTTTCTTTTCATGTGCTTTGCGGTTTTGTACTTGAGGTTGAGGTGTTTGAATAAAAAGGGGATATAAATGGGCGCTTGGGAGAAGGGGAAATGGATAAATATTACGGAGACTTATTAGACATTGATAACATTATTTCCTTGGCCATAGTTAATTGCTTTACTCTCTTTCGTGTGTTATTGAATTATCTGTTTCATTCAGCTTGTAATGAGGTTGGTCTTTAAGATGAAATCTTATCTGATGCCTTWGCTGTTTGTTGTCACCAATCAGGGGCAAGTTCTGGTGGACTCCTGGGTTTAGCTCCTTCATCTTCATTTCCAAATTTGGTTAACCAAAATATGCCCAACATGCCTAATTATTCAGGGTCTGTTTCGGGGGCATTTCCTGGGTTGATGGGAATGATTCCAGGCATTGTAGCTGGTGCTTCTGGTGGTGCTATCTTGCCTGGAATTGGAGCATCTCTTGGAGAAGTATGTCGAGAATATCTTAATGGTCAATGTGCGAAAACTGATTGTAAGTTAAATCATCCACCTCACAATTTGCTCATGACTGCAATAGCTGCAACAACCACCATGGGAACTATCAGTCAGGTGCCTATGGCACCTTCTGCAGCTGCTATGGCGGCTGCTCAGGCTATTGTTGCTGCCCAAGCCCTTCAAGCCCATGCTGCTCAAGTGCAAGCACAACAAGCTCAATCTGCAAAAGAATCTTCTGGTATTCTCAGTTTTTGAAAATAATTCAATGCTTACTTTTTTGTTTTTTGTGACTGTGCTTCTCTCCTCAAATGCATCTTACGGTGTGTTCTTCAAGTTTATTTGTTTATGTTTCGGTTCTCTCGTGTACTTTATTGTATTGATCTTGTTATCTATCTATGCTTGTTTGGCAAGGTTCATCTGAAAAATCCGGGAAGGCTGCTGATGCACTGAAGAGAACGCTGCAAGTTAGCAATCTTAGCCCAATTCTCAACGTGGAACAGCTGAAACAACTTTTTAGTTTTTGTGGAACTGTTGTTGAATGTAACATTACTGATTCAAAGCATTTTGCTTACATAGAATACTCAAAGCCAGAAGAAGCTACTGCTGCTTTGGCATTGAACAATATGGATGTCGGAGGTCGGCCTTTGAATGTAGAGATGGCAAAATCACTTCCACAGAAACCTGCTACATCGAACCCTTCACTTGCTTCATCTTCTCTGCCCATGATGATGCAGCAAGCTGTAGCCATGCAACAAATGCAATTCCAGCAGGCTTTACTGATGCAGCAAACTGTGACAGCTCAGCAGGCTGCTAATCGTGCAGCAACTATGAAGTCTGCAACAGAGTTGGCAGCAGCTAGAGCTGCTGAAATAAGCAAAAAACTTAAAGTTGATGGACTTGTAAATGAAGAAACCGAGACAAAAGAAAAATCAAGGTATGGTAAATTGCAACTACTAATCCTTCGCCCTCTTCTATCTTTCGTTCTTTTCTTGATGAAAGCTTGTTTTATCATTAAAAAAATCCTGCGCCCCTTCCCTAAATAAATTCACTAATTCACTGCCTCTAAAAAAGAATAAGAAAAAGGATTTCGAGGTTACTGAGCAAATTCAAGAGACTTTAATTAGCAATCGTTGAGCATTTATTGATGGCTTGGTAAACTCAATCTTTTATAAATTTATTTGAACTCTATTATTTTGTTGAAATATCTCTCAACTGCATTTTATCTTCCCTTTTCTCCACACCTTTGCTTTGGTAGGAAGGAAAATGCTCATGAAGTTGTATGCCTTTGTCCTGTGGTGTATGTCATGTGTATAAAGCCCAAGTTCTATCTTTTTCGAATTGAATTCATTCCATCTTGATAAGCATAATTTTTTATTTTTTTCCCTCTTTGCAGGTCACCTTCATTGTCTAGGGAGAAGTCAAAATCCAAATCAAGATCACCAGTCAAGTACCGAAGTAGGCGGAGATCTCCAACTTATTCACCTCCATATCGTCACTCGAGAGATCATAGATCTAGATCACCGATGAGATCTCGCCATTATTCTAGGTATGAAGATGATAGGAGAGCCTTTAGAGAAGCAAGAGATGCTAGTGAAAGATCTAGACGGCGAGACTTAGATAGATCAAGAAATCATCGTTCACCCATCTCAAAGAAAAATAGAAGTAGAAGCATAAGTCCTCGAAGAAGAAAATCATATAGAGCAGATTCAGACTCTCCTAATCACCCACGGGAACGTTCACCACAAAGAGGTAGAAAATCAGATCATTCTGATGTGAGATCACCAAGTCGTCATCACGGGAAAAGCAGATCATCCCCAAGAAATGACGATGGTGACAAACTAAAACATAGAAGACGGTCAAGGTCTAAATCTCTCGAGACTAAGCATCATTCTGATGACAAAATAAATGAAACGCGACATGGGAAATCGAAGAATCGGGAAAGAAGGCGGTCAAGATCTGCTTCATTTGAAGACAGGCATAGTAAACGAAGATTGTCCCCAAGAAGCACGGACAAGAATGTTTCTAAACATAGACGGCGGTCCAGATCAAACTCTGTGGAAGTTAAGCATCACTCTAAGGAGAAGGTGGATGCTACCTCGTCAAAATATCATAGTAGAAGGCGATCACGATCAAGTTCTTCAGAAAGTAAACATCGTACTGATAATAAGGTAGATAGCACTAGAGATGAAAAATTAAAGCATCGTAGCAGAAGAAGATCCAGATCAAAATCTGTAGATGGTAAGCATCACAAGAAGGAGAAATCAGATAGAAGCAGAGATAAAAGGTCCAGGCAGCATGATAGAAGGCCATCCAGATCTATATCTCCTGAGGCTAGGCATCAAAGAGGGACCAGGCTGTCTCCTACCAGTTCTGATGAAAATAAATCAAAACATAGGAGGTCGCATTCCCCTGAAGATAAGCATCATATTCATGTTACTGACATAGATAATGGATGTATAGCTGAAAATTCAAAGAATCATGAGAGACAGCGGTCCAGGTCAATTTCAGGAGAAAATGGAAAAAGTAATTTATCTCCGAGTCGGGAAGAAAATGAATTTAAACATGGAGAGCAGTCAATGCTAGAACCTGTTGGAGGAGGTAAGTACAGTTGAACGATTGAAGACATCAAAATAATGATGCGCAATTAAAGTCATAAGCATGCAAACATTAATTGAGATTTGCTATTTTCAGGGCATGAAGCTAGCCTCTCAAAGGTTGTAGACGATATGCCAACGGAAGATGATCAAGGTAGAAAAGGGTTAACCCAATATTACAATGTCGAGGAACCAAGCCAAACTGAAGTGCCTGATGTTGAGCAAGTTGATTTAGCTGGTAAGGTCAGTCAATGTGATTTTTTTTAGTTCCCTTTTTACAACGTCATTGATTACCATCACATTTCAACCTTTTATATTTCACGGTCTCTAGAATTGAAGCTTCAAAATCGTTGTGGAAGCAGTGATATTGATACAAGTGGCTTCTTGGATGTTAACGCAGGAAGTTAGAGTTTAATGGAGTTTGTAATTTTTCAAGTTCTCCTTGTCTGATGCTCACAGTAGATGTTCGACGGCACCTTAATACAGATGCAGTTTCTGGTGACTGACGTTGAGGAGATGGAGTTACATTAATATTTGACATGAAAATGGTTTACTGTAACACAATCTGTGTGACAAGAATAGAAGACTATTGCAGAGTTGAATACCTTGATAAACTGGGTCAAATTTCATCCTCAGCAATTATAGCCTGGCTTGTTGGCGTTTTCAAGGGCATCCATTGCTTCTTATGAGAAAGGGCTTCTTGTGTAGAAGATTTGTTTGCATTTCTCAGAAAATTCTTCTGATTTGTAGTTTTCATCCATCTTGTCTTTTGTCTTTGATCATCTTTTGCAGGTTGGCAGGCAATAGTCTCTTTCAGTTGATGTTGGTCTGCTTTAAGCATTTGAAGTAATGCTGTCCTTTTGTCTACAAGACAAGACACCCAGTATCTGTAGGGCGCTTCTTTTACTGCTTGATGTAGGTTAAACTATGACCTTCTTTTACATGGTGAATTTTCAATTGAATTGTCTATTTGAACAACGATTGTTAACTTAGGAATTGAAGTATGTTGGTATTATCTTTTTTTTTGTCCTTTGTGCTAAAAGAGTAACCATGGTTGGAGGACTAAAGAGTTGATCTCATTGTGAGTTTCAAGTCTATTTTGTTGTGTAGGTTTGTCTTATATGCAATCATAATACATACTATTTATTTTAGGTTAGAAGTTAGTGTTCACAATAGGAGTTCTTTTGATGTGGCCGATGCATGGGTTTCATTTTAATATCCATTTGAATGGGTGTTGGACCTGTTCTATCCAATATAAATGCAGGTTATTCGGGGTGATTATCGTTGGAGGTTTGTCGGGGTTGATTTTCTCTTGTTTACACGAAGGTATGCTTTTGCAGTGGGAAGTTATTAACAGAAAGCTTCCATTTAAGTCCTCGATCATTTACATGATGATTAGCGTATTTTGGAATATCTAATACTTTCTTTACGTAGTACAATTTGTTGTGGTGCTGTTGTCTTCTTCCCTCATATCTCTTCTTTCTTCTTTTTTTTTTTCCTTTTTCTTTTTCCTTCCAATCTCCAAAAGTTTATCTTCGTTAGGCAAAGCTACTGTTAAAGGTCGGTTGAAACCACAGATGTTGCTGGGATTAATTGCATCAAAATTGAACATCCTTCTGGGTATGATCAGAATGGCTGACTCACTTGGAAGCTTTTTTATTCGTGGTGAATTGCAAATATATATTTAACAGGTAATATTGTTTGTAACTGCTTGGTAGAGCATGTCCATAGGGGAAAGCTATACAACTTATCTATTTGATTAGATTTTTAATATCCTAGGTTTAGAGTTTATCATTTTGGTGGGATTTTTTTCAAAAGAGTATAAAATCGAAGTGAACCTTTATTCACGATTCGCTCTGCATGAGGTGCTTGAAAAGCGCATGTTGGACAATGAATCTAGAATGATACTCGATGCATGTGCTACAGGCGTTCTTTCCTTTTCCTCTTTTATTTTTTCCGCTAAATTATAAACTTTAGCGTGTAATGTTATTGAGATTGAAAAGATGGTAAACAACCCTGATTGATGAAATTGAGGAGGGATTGTTTGTGGGAGAAGATTAGCATTAGCTGTACAAATAATTTTTCTGATTGCTGGTTGTAGTAGTAGGATATTTGGTTGGGTAAAAACTTAACTGTTTAGTCTTTTTCACTGGTGTTTGTTCTTTTCTCCCTTCCCACTCCCCTTCTTTTTTGCCCCTTTCTTCTCCTCTTTCTTTTTCAAACAATTTCTTGGTAGGATAACCTGCAAAATGATGATATGAGAGCTGCAGCCTTGGGCTTCGAACTCGGGTTCCGACTTGGATGGGGTGGATGTCAATGTCTTAGTTTGTGCTTGGTCTATTGTTTCAGAAGGAACCGAGCACTGAGCTATAGTGTTGCACCTCACAACTCGAATCGTCATCATGTTTATGCTAACTTGGTTCGAGTTGGAATTTTTGTGCTTCCAAGTTTGAATAGTCGAGATTGAAGAAGTCTAGATTTTTGTTTGGCCCCTAGTAGGCTTAGTATTTTTTGCTTTAAATTTGAATAGTTGAGAGTGTTGAAACTTGGAAGTCTAGATTTTTCTTTGCTCTGGTGATCGCTCTCCCCACCTTATCCACTAGTCATTTCAAGACGTCTAATTTAACATTCACTTTTTTATGCAATTTCATGCTATTGATGGATATTGTATGGCTTTATTCTTGAGATCATTTGAAGATTTCTTCTCAAATAGTTCAGAAAAAATTCACTTGAAACGACTTGAAGTTGTCTATAAGAACATGTTTAGGTGAAGGTGGAGGTGTTCA
>NW_019104531.1:919276-992584 GCF_001995035.1 Momordica charantia
CACAATCCTTGGTTCTTACCAGGTTTTCTGGTATACTTCTGCATAGTTTTGATTCTAGTTGCAGTTCTCATTGTCCGATATGTGCCAAAATATGGACAGACCCACATGGTTGTTTATGTTGGAATTTGTTCTCTCATGGGTTCTCTTACGGTTTGTTCACCATCACCGAAATTCATGCATCTTATAATTTCCAACATATTCCCCATATCTTGAATTAGTTTCTCTTTAATTTGTAGGTTATGAGCGTCAAAGCAGTAGGAATTGCACTTAAGCTGACATTTTCAGGAATGAATCAGTTTAAGTACTTTGAGACGTGGTTTTTTACAGTTATTGTGGTAGGAGGTAGCATTTTGCAGGTGAACTACTTAAATAAGGTAAATATTGAACGTCGGTGAGAAAGCCTGGTCACTCGAAGTTCATCCTTATTGACTTATTTCTACGTTTTCAGTTATTAATGTTGTAATTGTGGCATATTTAGTTTGAATATATATGATATTGTAGACTAATAGGCGATAATCCTATCCTAATCCATATAGATATGTTAAGGATGCTTCAGTTAAGCTGGAGGAAAAGGTTATAATGGTCCAAAAGAGTAAATAATATGCCTTTTAAGCCTTCAACACCTAACTGGTGAAGCCAGCATCAAAAAGCCTTCTTAGGAAACGTTCCAGTCAGTGTATATATAATATCATTTCCATCTTTTTTTTTTTATATATAACTGGAAGACGGAGCTTTGCTTTCCTATACCCAAGGACATCCATGCCCACCCTAAGACCCAGACCTGAAATACATCAAGAGTTTTTTATATTAAATTCACTACAAAGTTTGAATTTGAAACCTCTAAGCCAGTACGATTAAGAGCTCGAAACTTGCCATCTGGACTACCCCAAGAGGCAATACCATTTCCATCTTAGAAGGCGAGACATTAATTTTTTAGAGTTAAAATACTATTTTGTTTCTTATACTTTTGATTATTATTTTATTTTAGTCTTTTCTCTTTCACAGTATCCAGATTTAGTCCACGATGTTTTAATAAATCTCGATGAGTCTCCTCGATTGGTTTGGAGTTTAGATCAGCTTACTTGGTAAAAGAATAACTTTTCTCTCTCCTTCGAGTCTCTCTCTCCTTCACTCTCCCTTCCCAGTGCCCAGTCACCCCTTGGAGTGTTTTCTTCTATTTTTTTCTCTCTTTTTTTTTTGGGTCAAGTTAGTTGATTTTAATTCCAACTAACAGCAGTGACTGTTTTTGAGATTTATCTAAATTTGAACAGTTTCAAGGTATAGAGATTAAAATGGAAGAACAACTAATGTACTGAACCAAAATAGTATTTCTAACCAATTTCTTATTATAGTGCAATGCCAATCGTATTCAATATATAACTATAGGATGAATAATGAATATGGACTATGGAGAAAATATTCTAACATTTCTCTATTGAGTTTCTCAATTGGTAGCTAAATTAAAATAGATATGGAAAGTTTATGTTAACATGGAATGTAGCTATACACTTTTTCTATTCAGCTTTAACATTATTTGCCATTACAATACTGCAGGCTCTGGACACCTTTAACACTGCTGTAGTTTCTCCAGTTTACTATGTGATGTTCACATCGCTCACCATCCTCGCCAGTATGATTATGTTTAAGGTAACTTAATGGCATTGTTTTATACATATATATATTTCTTCTTTTTTTTTAATTATTATTTATTTTAAACATATTTGCCTATTATATATTAAACATTACTCATTACTATATTAATAAAGTGCATTCTTGTAAATGAATATGGTACACGATACTCCGCTTCTTTAAAGATTAGTGCACATGCATATGTTAAAAATTTAGTTGGGGTAAGAAGAAAGATTAACACCATGAAATGATATTAGCAACTTATATTGGATTTATTTATTATTATTATCATTTGAGTTCAACCAATGGGGTAACCTTCTTTTTGTTGATGATATTACCAACTAATATTGGATTTATTTTTTTATATTATTATCATTTAAACTCAACCAATGGGGTAGGTATTCGAACCACTGACATGATGTTAGCAACTAATATTTGGATTATTTATGTTAACATTGTAGAAATAGAGATCATGAAATGAGAATAATTTCATCATTCATGAGTTTTTATATATCAATTCACGAAAAAAAAAAAGTTCTATTGCTGAACATGTCATCATAGAGATTGTTATGTTTGGAAGCATATGCTTTAACTATCATTTTATACTCCACGTGCTACTACGTCTGACCTTTAGTGTGATCTCAGTTATGCAAATATATTTCTCCAGTAAATCCTTTCCCATTCTTTTTTTTTTCCCTCTCCTAATCCTTCTTTCTCTCTGCGTTGGTTGGTATTACTTAACAGGATTGGGATTCACAAAATGCATCACAAATTGCAACCGAGTTATGTGGTTTTGTTACCATTCTTTCTGGAACTTTTCTCCTCCATAAAACCAGGGACATGGGGAGTTCTCCCGCCTCCGAGGGCCCGATCGTTGTTCGGTCCCCAAAATGCCCCAGTACAAACACAAATTCCGACTAGCAGTAGAACAAAGAAAAATTTAAAAAGCAGTATCACAGGCCAGTCCTTTCCCATCCAAATCCATCCCCAAAACACTTTGTTTAGATAGGTCCTCTCATCATTCAGGAATCATGGCCCGGGGACAAATTTTTGGATGGAAGATTCTTGTTAAGTTATTGTAAGAGCATACAATCGAGAATAGCAAGGTAGTGGAGTTCAAGGGATTGGTTTTCAACTGTGAGGTACACATTCTAAATTCTAAATCAAAAAGCGCACACACATATATGTTACAGGTTGTGGTAAAACGAGGTACATAATAGACGTTAGAGGATACATTCAAGTTTCTGACAGAAATTCTTACAACAGTAGGTTCGGGACTTCTTTTTCGATATCGTGTTCTCTAGTTTTGGTTTTTGATGTGTCAACAATTGTTAATTTGTTTTTGGCAGAAAAATTTGTTGATATAAATGAACTAATGTTTGAGATGAGATGTGTGGAGACACTGTCCTCCAAAGTCTTGGTTTCAAACCTTAAGATTCAAAACTCAGGCCATGTTTGGATTCAAGCCTTAGCCTTGGGGAACTGAACAATACTTTAGAAGTGATAGAACTGATTTCCAAAATCACTTTCTACGTGATTCCTAATAACTATTTGAAGATTTGTTATGGCTTTACTGTATGCTTTGTTTCTTGTTTTCAGATTAAGTGAATCAAGTGAATGTCTGATTGTTTGGTTTATTTTCTTAAATTCTTTTTAGATTGTAGGATCCAAATAGTAGATATTATAACGCTTTTAATGTTTTTAGTGCTTTAAATTTTGAGTTTGAAAATTTTAAAAGGTAGAATTACATTATAAAAAAAAAGATAAAAACATTAATAAATACACTATTGCATGTTATAAATTTACTCCATTTTTATTAAAATTTAAACATGTAAAACATATTATATAAAATTGTAAAATAGCAAGGGTTCAAAATTTATAACATATATGTTAATAAATTAATGAATAATATTTTAGATTGAACTAAATATTTAGTTGGTAACTACTTTTAATATACAAATATATTATTAAACACACTTTAAACAATTTTATAAATTGAGATTTAATTCACATCTGCTTCTAAATATATATTTGAAAACATAAAATACAACTATTTTTTATTGAATTTTTTGTTTAAATTTTTTTTTTCAAATCACCAACCAATTTTCCCTTAGTAATTTGACCATGATGATACTAAATTCACTATTCAAATTAAACATTAATCAATTAGAATTACTTTTAATCATACGAAAATAACTTTTAAAAGTTTGACCAAATATATAAATGGTTTATTAGTACCCACCCCTTTAGAAAATTACCTATAATTAAATCACTTAGGCTAAATTTACTTGTTCAAAAATCATTCCTAAACATGTTCTTAATAAATTAAAATTCTTTATGCCTCTGGATTTTTATTAAGGTGGGATTTTCAACATTTCAGTTATCAAAAACAAATTAGCAATTAATAATCGAGCTAAAATTATGATGATGTAAAATCATCAGACTACAACTTTTATACTGAGCTCTAGTACAAGTAGAGAAGTGTTTAGTTTTCTAACCTGGTAAAATGATCTCTCGATTTGTTCCAATCCGAAATATCCAATAGATACAATGTAGAAATCTGACTGAATTGCATGATGAAGAACTTTGGTTCTTAATCATCATCAGAGAGCACCGTCCGAGTGGAGTTCTAAATGCATTCGCTCCTTCAATATTTTTTCAATGGCGTCTGCAAAGCTTGATAAATTGTGGCGAATGCGTACGTCCAAGGAGTTTGCCATTTTCTGTAGCGTAGGGTGCAAAAGTAATCGGGAAATTTAATGTATACGTAGTAACATAACACCATAATGACAACCATCAAACTAAAGCTCTTCTATTTTTAAAAGTTATGCTTCTTCCTTCCTAAAAAGAAAATAAAAATCTAAAAACTACTTTTTCTTTTCCAAAAAACAAAGAAATACAGCCCCATTAAGTAACGGTTTTGTTTTTAGTTTTGTTTTTCTTTTTTAAATTAGGCTTGTTTCTTCCTAATTTGTTTTGTATGTTATTTACCTTTCTTGAAAATAGCTTTGATGTCTTAACCAAATTTTAAAAGCCAAAAAAAAAAGTTTAAACTGCTTGCATCAAATACGATGAACAGAAACTAAAAAGATAAGGGAAATTGGGGAATCTTACCTCCACCTTGCAAATGAGGCTCAAGGAAATTCCTTTTGTGTAATGGTCGGAGTTCTTAAGAGATATAAGCTTCAAAGGAGAATCAGATAATGGCCAACCTTGAGACACCCTAATAACTGCGCCAATTCCTCCAATCATAGTACATATTATCGTATTGTCTTCATCTAAATACTCAAAGGAATGACTGCATGAACAGAAAATTATTTCAGTAAAAATGACTAGAAGACAATATCACCTTGAGGTGAACATCAAAATTCTGAAAAATCAACCAAAACTGACCGAACCAATGTTGATCGACTGGTTTGATGAACAATTCGGTCGGTGTTGATTTTTAAAAACTCAAAATCGAAGAGAGTCGGTCAGAAACTGTTTCTGACCGGCCAAACTTTAGCTGGTTTTTGACACAGCAGATGCATCGTGTAGTCTGCAAAGTGTGGCTACAGTCTGCTTCATCACTTGCTACTTGGTCGAAAGCTAAATCTTGTGTTAGTTTTAATCAAAACTGACTGACTGTCAATATAATTGGTCGGGTGCAGACAAAAGCTGACATATCGATTGTCGGTATAGGTTTGAGCTCAAAACCGACATCGACCAATCGATAGTTTTATTTCCAAGGATGACAATGGGGAGGGGCATGATTGGGGTGCATTCTCATTGATGTTTGGATTAGGACATTCCCACTCGGATATCGGAGTTCTCCGTGAAAAGTCCTTATCTCATACATCACTTTTTTAATTAACTTTTAGAACAAAGATCACTGTGGAGGGTGCCAAAGAACTAAAAAACGAAAATAAAAAGGTCTGCAAATTTTAAGTCTCACCTCGATTTGTTTGCAGTCTTCACAACGAATCGCCTAAGAGTACACAAAACAATCCTATCTTGTACTTTTCTCACAAACCATTCCAACGAAGAATTGCTGCTCAGTCAAAAGCAATGAATGGGTCAGATAAATTACTTTCTGTTCCACATGTAAAAAATCAATTAAAATTGCAGCCAAGTCATTACAACGTGGGACAAAATGGAGATGATGTCACCATGTGATATTTATCAAAGTTTTATAGATTATATATTTTATCCATCGTGCCATTGCAATTCAACTCAAATAGCTTCACCAATGACTCCAGCAAACCAACGTAATCAGTGAAAGTTGTACTACGCACACTAATCATGCAGCTAGCTCAAATTTGAAATTTTACTACTACGAGCAAGCATTTTCATTGTCGAAACGACCAAATTAACTATCTGTCAGAAATATGTCAAACCTATAAGTATGTAACACCGTTTTGTGCTATACTCCAGTACCGCATATAAAGAAAGTAACTCTTTCTCTCTCATACGAAACAAGGGTATAACTTGCATAAAATGGGAGTTATATGTAGTAGATGCTGAAGGTGATGCTTTAAACATTTATGACAAATATTAAGAGAATTCACACGGAAAATAAGCCAAATTCTTAAACAACCTCCCGGAAGAATGATCATGATCCCAGATTCCTAAAAACCAAGAGAGTCTTGCAAATTTAAAAAAGTCATCACCTTAGTAGGCTCTGGGTTAAGGAACAGAACCTTCCCAGTTTCAACTAAATAGCCCCAGTAGGATTTTGAATTATGGTAAGATATATCACCTTTGATAAAGGTGAAAAGTGAGTAAACATGTAAGACATGATATTAGATTAGGGTGAAAATTGAAATGAGCATAATATTTCCACAATATATTTGCATGATTATTTCAAATCAACAATAGCATAGCCGCATTAGGTCATAAGTTGAGCCTTAAAAAACTAATTATATCCACTGAACTAAGCAATTAGGAGCCCGTTTAGTTAGTTTATGGAAAACTTTGACTGGAGAATGGAGATCTATTCGGGAATACTAAACTGAATTATTTCAATCAGGTTTGAGTTTGAGCAGTTTGGTCAACTTTGATGTGGTCAATTAAATTTTCATTAATGTCTTGTCTGGTTCAGCTTTCCCTCGCTCTCAGATTGACCAACCCCTATGAGGGTAACGACCATGGTTCAATAATAAAGACCAACCAACCTGCTGTTTCCTATTGACTACAGTGGAACCCATGAATCTTATAGGAAACATACCTGAATGACTTTGAAGCATTGATGATATCGTGCAAGTGGACATCACCAGGAAAGATCTGTGCAAATTACTAATGAATTAAGCTCCTTGAAGAAAATTCACATAAATGAGAGAGAGAGAGAGAGATACCTCAGCATTCTTTAACTCCATTGTCCCCTCCAAAACTTCTATTAGCAACTCGTGATTCAATTCAGATGGCTCAATCACACCTTCTAGTCTCTGTAGACTTGATAGATCTTCCAAGTTTGGAATGTGTGTTCGTAGTGACAATCTAATGAAATTTTCAGCAACGTCAATGACCTTCAGGCCACCAATTGTGTCCTCAACCTGTTCTATAACATCCAAACTAGAGAGAGAGATGGAAGGAGGGAGGTAGAGAAAAGTGTCAGTACTAAATACAAAAAATTCACATCTCAATACACTTATTACCTTTTAAATATCTCATCCAGTTCCTGTAAAGATTTTAGAATTCTTTTGTTCTGCTCAATCTGACTATCAAGTTGCAATACCTGGAAGGATCATAAACAGTATCATAAAATGGTTGGTTACTGTAAACTTTATAATGAAATGAGTTCAAAAAGGACCACTTGAGAATAAGTCAAACCCCATACATTGATAGATTGTCATTAAGCTACGATGTCAAGATTAAAACAGTAAGAGGAACCATGAAGTTTAAGCATCGTTAGATTGCAGAATCTCTAGATGCTCAGAATTGATTAAAATAGTATAGAGAACATGTCACAATCAAATATAAAGAATTTAAAAGTAATAAGTTAACAGAAAAAACCTCAAAAGCATTGCATTCGCGCTTGTCTATCATGTTTATTTGATCTTCACCATCCGGAGAGCGGCAATTAAATGTTGCCTTTTCTGGATCCTATAAGATGGTAATGGGTACATGATGACAGACATCTCACTTGGAAGGAATTTTGATTAGGCTTATAAACAAGTTGTCCCCATCATAAGTTAAGCCAAAAGGAATAGAGAAGAAATCAAACCTCAAGAAATCACATTGCAAACAAGAAAAGGTGGTTGGAAAAAATTGACATGTAAACCATATTCAAGCATCAGTAACAATTTCTAAAAACATCTTTGTAAAATTTCTTACCCAATATATTATAGAATCTTTTTTCTTCTTTTTTTACATAATGTGAACTAAAATAATTAAATAACTGGCATGCTACATGTAATATGTTCTTTGAATACCCCTTTGTAAATTTTTTATTGCAATACAAATCATCTCTTACACATATATATCAGGAGAAAGCCCAATAACACTTGAATTTTGAAAGTATGATATTTAGTGCACGTAGATATGAAAATCTGAATGTCACAAGTTGTATTTCCTTACCTCCTTCGCCTGAGACTTGTTAAAATCCAAAAATGTGAATACAACTTACATTCACCTTTCGTAGTTCAACATTTAAGCAACGCATTTTTGGCGTAAGTTTTTGTCAAATCATGGTCTTCACTTGTCCACTACCCGTTAGAGTCATAAAAAAATTGTTTGCAACAGGGACCAACCTCTGATGTAAGACGATCTAATGACAATTTTAATACTTCGAGATCCATCTTCAATCTATTAGAATCTGTAAATGGAAGAGAAGTAAGGAAGTCAACAAAATATGGCTACGAAGTATAAATCAAAAGAAAAATAAATAGATTGCCTTCTATGTTGTTTCTCTTAATAGCCTCAATCTCATTGGAGATTTTGCTGCTTTCAGCTTCCACCATGACAAGTTCCTCTTTCATATGTTCAACGTACGCATCTAGAGAGAGATTTAACAAATTATGAATAAAAAGCACTGGATAGATCGATTAAATTCAGGAAAGGAAATACACGTCGTTAATCCAATAATAGTTGCTAAAATGAAGAAAAAAATCCATTTAACAACAGAGGACATAAGTTTAAAATGCACGCAAATATCTCTTTCCATTCTTCGTTCAATATTGTGGTGCCCTAGGTGTAGAGGAACCACACCAATACATCCCGAACTTGTTGGTTAAACTCTACTGCAGTGCATACGAATACATCCAAACCATTGGAAATTTAAAAGTAAGCTTAACAGAATTACCTAGATCATCAATCCCCAAGAAACTATCAACGTTAGAGAATTCTGACAGAATTTGCTGCAGTCTGCTCTGCACATTTCAAAGAAAAAGAGCCAGTGTTTTTTAAAGAGAGACCGAGAAAATGTAAGAGATGACGAAAAGTAAGATTAACTGCAATAGTAAACCTCGAGATGGAGAGCACACTCCTTCAACAACTTCTCAGAACCTAATGAATCCGTCGAAGAAGCTTCATCTTCCTCCAAAGATCTCTGCAACTCTTCTAGCTCGCTTATGCGACTTCAATAAGAGTAAATATGCTGTTGAATTATACGTTGTTAAACATAATTAGTGTACACGGAAACAAGACAGAGAGAGAGAGAGACCAGCGAACTGCTTGGAGATCGAGGATTGGAGGTACAGACGGTGTTGCTTCCATGGATTCCGGCATTGTTTTCTCCTTCCTCTGCCGGAATTTGCACAGAATCGAGAGAGATTCCTCGCGGCGCGAAAAATCAAATTGAGAGAGAAGCGGGAGTATTCGTCACTTCACGCAGGGGATTTCTTTTAACCAAACCCGAAAATGAAGCCCGGCGCTTGAAAATTGGGCTTAGGCCGCAAGCTTTAGCCCGCGAAATTGAGAACCGGATTGATTTTTTAAACCTTAAATATTTAATTTAAAAAATAGCAAAAACCACATAATTACGTTAAATTACAAAATTTTGCATCCATTCTCTCTCGATACAAAAGGTTATATTTTACATTTTATATTTTTAACAACCAAACTTATAAACATTCCTTCCAAAAATTTTAAAAAAAAAACAATTTTCAATACACTTTTAATAAGTTTAAATTCAGTATTCATTTAGAGAGCTACAAAATATATATTTTTAATCACTAAAATTTGGAAAATAAATTAAGTTCCTAAAGTCACTTGACCATCAAACCAACAAAAAATAGTTACTCAGTTCATTGATGTAGATGACTTGTAAACTATATTAATATCTTCTATGTAAATGTAAATGTCGCTGAGAGCTGAGTTAAAAGTTTGAATCCCGAAACCTCGTATATTTTGCGCCAAAAAGAAAAAAATAAAAAAATTCGAGAATATGTAGCGATAAAGGCACCACCCCACCTGGTTCCAGATTCTTTTCCGCCGTGGAGGAAGTAAGGAAGCACCATAAGAGCAGAGCAGAAGGTATCCTTAGTGTAAGAAGACAGGAAAGCATTAGAAAATACAGCCCAAAAAGAGAACCAATTCCCCATTCTAATTCACTGATCAATAAACTCTATTTAATGAATGAACCAACCGCAATCGCCTGTCTTTTCAGTCAAATACAAACCAATTTTTTTGATTCTTTATAGTTCAATACAAAACAAGATTAACAACAACAAGAAGAAAGAAGAATTCTATACTTGTTAATGGGACTGTGTGCAAGTACAAACCTAGTCATCAAATCATCAGAAAAAGAATACAGATGCAATATTCTCTTGTGTGTTGTGCTCATCTTCTTTTTTTTTTTCTTTTTTATTTTTTTTTAACTTGAGAAAGGAAGGTAAATCCGGATAATGTCTCGTTTTCTAAGCTTACGCCGACATATAGGACATCTGTGCTGCGTAGCTATGGCAGTCTCGATGCAGTTCCTGCAGAAGACGTGCCCACATTTCGTTGTTGTTTCTTCAACCAACGGTTCTATGCAGATTGCACACCGCAAACTGGGGGCTGCAGGCGGGATGATGCTACTACTTTGTGCAAGTGCAGAAGGAATGTCAGTGTCAGTTGCCTGCAACAAGGAGTTTGCAGTTTGGTTTTAAGCTCTAAGAAATGTGGTATCAATCAAAATTTTCAGAACTAAAAGGGTCTGCCTTTCCATTCACAGGATTCCAAACAAAATGAAAAAGATTTGAGAAACATCAGAAATCTACTTCAGTCTCAGATATAACCCATTAGGCAATGAACGTTGAATATTTGACAGTTCACGAGTTGGCAAGCATTCACTCAAACAGTTAATGGCAATTGCCAACAGAAGAGTGAAGCTAATAATCACGAATTTGATTTCCAGCACATTAATGACACTCATGGCAAAGAAAAATATATGGCCCCAACAGAAACTTGCACAAGGTAAAGCAAACTCGATGCAAATCAAATCATTTTAAAACTGTCCAGGTAGCGTGCCTGGATCTGCTAGAGAAAACCATTCCAAGTAGAACTTGTTACTGATCGAGCAGAATAGGGGTAACTAAAGGAAATTCTAAATTTACAACCAGTAATCAAGGGTTTTAGCTTTATAAGTTAAAAAGAAAACATGAATCAAGATTCTCATAGAGCTGATCGTTGCTATTATTTCCTCCATCTCACAACAATATTGGGCATTTAATTTATTTCGTTTCAAAATCATATGTTCACAACTTGTTTATGGGGTTTTAGGCCTAGGAGATGAATCGACCTTCTGTTTCACTTCCCATTAATAATGATTTTTATGTTATAATTTCTTTAAAAAAACTTGTTAACTAAAGATCTTCTAAAAACTAAGACAAAGTTGGTTTTTCATTTTTTGTTCAATTTGGCTAACATTTCAGAAATATTTTCAAAAAGTCGAAAACAGAACAACATATAAGTCTTTAGTAAACAACCTTGTTTTTTTAAAAAGAAATTGAGATTGAAACTATTATCAAATGGGGCCCGAATTCTTCAAAACAGATCAAATCAGCTTCAACATATACAGATAAAATGGTAGCCAAAGATTTGAACAATAGACAGGCATCTTCAGAAGTTTCAAAGCAAATAACAACCACTAAATCAGTACCTTAGTCCTGGCCCTGCTACTGCTTTCAGAGCTCAAGCAAAGGTCCAAGTTGTGAATTGTTTGTTCCCGTATGGAAACGTTATTGTTAATTGTAAGAGGCGGCCAAATTGTAAAAGGGGGCCAACTTGTTACATCTGCCAAATAGTTGAAAACAGGTTAGATTAGAATACATATGCAGATTCCAACAGATTAACAAATGATACGAAAAAAGTATTAACTAATCTAACTGTTGACTGCAACCAAAATAGTTATGTGAAGTCTGAACTGGACTACATTTGGAATTTAAAAACAAAAAACAAAAAAACAAATTCTCAAAGATGGTATAAAGCTCTACCATTAGACACTGAATAAAGTTCAACAGATTTATCAGTAATGATCAGAGGAACACTAGCCATAAAACCCCATAAACAAGTTGTGAACACATGATTATGAAAATAAATAAATTAAGTGCCAATATTGTTGTGTAAGTATTAAGACGTACTTCCATGACCAGGTAGATTACAAAGTTACAAGTGACAAGCTTTGGAAATCTTTAACACAACAGCCCCATGACATGGTAAGAACTTGCAAATCTAATTTCGTATGATTGAAATTTATCTTACCTAACTAAGTATAATTAGTGTAAATTTGTAATTACAATGTGCATTATATGATACTGAAATTTTATTCAGACTTGTGGATCCAGAATATGGAAGATTCCCCAGTCTATAAAAAAGAAACTAAGAAAAATCCAAGAATGTGAATATATCCTCAAAGAACATATTAACTTTATCAGAAAAGCAGAAGGTATCAGGAAATGGCCATGCAGATACACTATCACAGAGAAATAACCAACTGAAATACAAATAGAGAAGTTTAAAGACCCAAAAAGAAGAAGCAATAAACCTGAGAGAGCACCATAAACTTCTGTGTTGGCATTAACTCTGACGGCTACACCACAGCTACTGTCAAAGTGGTTTCTTCGAAAATTTTTCCTGGCCTAAAAAATTTGACACCATCTTAATCCCCTAACGTGGCATAATTTTAAAATATAAACATATTATTTGACCAAAATATCACATACTTCAGCAAATTTCCTAGGGGATATTATAGCAATGTCCTCATCAACAACGTCAGGATTGTCTGTAGCTTGTCGTTGGTGATGATTAAAGAACTGTGCTGCTTCCTCGCGAGGGCCAGTTGGATTGATGCACTCATCTGGAGGTGGACAATTGAGGTCGAAGTCCATTACTGTTCTTCTCTCAACAACTCTTGCATTCCATTCATGTAGATCATTTCTACCTTGAATGCTCATTCCAACAGCCTCTCTTATCTATCAGAACTGGAAAAATAGAATCATCCACAGAAAGGTAGAAGTAATTCAGATATAAAAACCCATGATGTTAAATCATGGCTAATGCAATTCCCAAGAAGTCCACACTAAATTGAATAAATGGGTTAAGCATTAAAATTTGAAAAATTCTGAGAGTTCCATGGTAGGATACACAATAAAAAATCTATCTGATTGTTAAAAGAAGGTACACTTCATCAGTTTAAAACGTCAAGCCAAATTTGAAAATGATTGGTTTCATACTCTTAAAATTTAAGCTTTTGTAAACTATATATACTTATCATTTCTAGTTTGTAATTTACTAAAACACTTCTAAATTCTTGGTCAGTTTTTAGAAACAATAACCAAATTCTGAAAATTACTTATTTCATTTTTTTCTTAAATCTGCTAAGATTTAAAAACGTTTATGAAACTAGATTAGTAAAAAAGATGAACGTTCGTAAATAAATTTTATAAAAAGGGCCAAACGTGACATGATCTAAGAATAATAGAAGGCCAAACAAAATCTTTACTGTTAATATCCGAATTTTCCCCATTTCATCCAGGGCGGTATTACGGCTTCAAAAACATGGAGAATTTTCCCCCAAAAAAAGCCCCAGGAAATATGCCTAAAAATAGCACCCCTAATTTAGTCAATATATGGTTAACATTTTACGACCTAAACCGAACCAACAAAAAATATATAAAAAACCCTAAACGAAATTGACCCAATACTACAAACAATTCAAAGAATCAGCTTCTTGAATCTGAAGCAAACATGCTAAAACTTCCGGTGGGCTATTACTCGAGAGTTCAGAACTCGAACTCGTGGCCGAAGCACGCCAAAGGGTCAAAATCGAAAGCATATAAAGAGCAACAAATACAATCAACCCAAATACAAATACCAAAAACAAAAACAAAAACACATCAAATGAGGACCGAAAAAATCATAGAAAACAGCCATGATTCGAGCAATAAAACAGTAGCATGAACAAAATAGTAACGGAGATCGTACCTGCTACGGAACGGAGCGGCAAACTGCGGCTGGAGCGGAGCGATAGAAAGAGGAAACGCACGAATTTTGCAGAGACGAAGAAATGGGGGAAGAAAGAGGGAGAAGGGCGAGGAGGCGGCAATCGATATAAAAGTAATCTTGGCTTCCATTCCATATATGTAGAGGTGTTTCTTTGAAAAACTTTACATCCTTGCGATCCTCCTTTCCTCGAAATTATTCTTTATTTGCCATCTTCGCTGCTCTTGTCCTCTTCGCTGCTGCCCGTACTCTCTCTCCTGCCCTGCCCGCCATGGGCTCTGCTCAGGCCCATTGGGCTTTACAGCCCATGATGCAGTGGGCTTTAGTGGGCCGCCCAGACGATGTTCAAGTTGCCATTTTTGCCATCAATTTTCGTAATAAATCTTCAATTTTATTAAAGCGTTCAAAAGTTATTTTTGGTTCAAAGTTCAAACATTCTATTTTCCTAAATTAAAGAAAATAATTACAAATAATAATAATAACTCACTATTTTCGATTAAAATTAAGTTTAACCCTGGCAGAAAATTGAACTCACATAAAGTTATAAAGTTGTTTATCTTTGAAATTCTATAAGTTGGTAATTTTTGTAACATTTCTTGAACTTCGTGGTCAATATTGCAACGAAGTAAAAAATAAAAATAAAAAATTTCTTCTGGGTTCATATAAAAACCTAATAACCTATTTACAGTAATATAATCCCAAATCGCAATTTAAATGGTATAATATAAATTATATCCGACTCAAATAACGTGATGTAATAATAATTTAAAGAGTATTGTTTAATAATATAATCTAATATCTCATCTGAAATTCATGTACGGTTAATGTCAATGTCAATGCTCATTACCAAAACCAATAAGGTTGATGCGAATACCAATACCAATGCTAAGACTATAAACCAATGTTAATCTCAAACCAAAACCAACCCCAAATGACAATCCCAAAACCAATATTAAAGTCAAAGATGATTCCAACAACAATATTAATACAAATTCCTACAACAATCGTTACCAATTCCAACGTAAATCTGTTATACTCTCTGATGTCATGTTATTAATAACTATTCCACTGATATGTCATAAAAATCAATTGAATAATTCCTCCATCAATCCTTTAACCTGATTTCGATCCTCTTATATATTGCAATATCATATTAATTTTAGAGGAAGATGAAAAATAGATAAAATACGTAAACAACCGTGATTTCATTGAATTGTATTGTGTTTGTTTACAAACTCAATAACTTGTTTATAATAATATGATTCCAAGTCATATTTCAAATAGGAAATTTAGTTAAAATAATACAATATAAACTCATCGTTCAAATAACATAATATACGATAATTTAAACAACACAATATAATAATATAATATAAGAGTATTAACTAGGTCGAATAATATAATTAAAGCAATTAAAAGGTTACAGATAAAATAGAATCATGAAATTCAAAGTTCACGAGTAATATTAGTCCATTCGTAGTATAGGTTACACAAACCACAAGTTCATATCATTTATAATTACGAAGAGGCTATATAATTATATGATAAATCAATAAATTATGTTGTATAATAATATTACAAAAATCTCATGGGTGACTCTGATATGAAATAATTAAGGTAAATTTAGATGTAGATCCTAAAATTGAGTTTTAATATTTCAAGCTTTTACACTTTTTATTTGATGCATACAAAATAACCAATTAGGTAATTTCAATAAAATATTTATAAATAATAAGCTCATGCATGGTTAATCTATTATTTTAGTAACGTCTGTTTTTTTTAATACAACAAATATGGTGATGAAATATTAAAAATATAACTTAATCAATGAACTATTGTTCGTATTGATTTTTTGTTAACGTATATGGTACGCAAACATGTAACTAAAAATCAACCTATGACACATGTCACATTTACTGAAAATCAACATGATACATTTACTGATTTCTCCGAAGTGGAATGTTGGAATTTTAATATCCCACATTTATTATACTTAAAAAATGTCACTCATGAAGAATAAACTTCACTAAGACACTACACGAAAAATTTTAATTTAAATTTTTAATATATTAAGAATAAAAATAAAAATTTTATAATATGAAATAAAGATAAAAAATAATTAGGTGCCAATGAACACGATCATTAATTGACAGTTCATTATTAAAAATTATATATTTTTTACATTTATCTCTTATTTATAAAAAAACTAAATTGTGGTCAGCATGAGATAGTCATCGCAGCATCTAACGATATTTCAAATAACATGTAAAAAAACTAGAGATTGTTGAATATATTTTAGTCTATATATTAAAAAAAGCCTTGAAATTTATGCTTGTTCATTCACATTATTAATAACAATATTATTATTTTCTTGTTCGAGCACTGTACAACAATATGGTGTGGTTTATCCACAATCAGAAATGGCGGGAAGCACACGCGCCATTAAAATGAAAATATCAGCGTAAAGCACACGCGCCAATGGCTCGACAGCCTCCCCAACGTCCTGAAGTCTGTCTCGAGCAATTCTTGCTTCTATCACCTCAGCTCGATTCAGCTCTTCAATCAGAAATGGCGGAAGCTTGTTGAATCCGCGYAGAATTTCGGGGTCAAATTGTTGGCAAACGCCTGCTGAGCTTTCCACTGCTCGATTGCTTCTGCTGTGAATTTCCTTATGGTTATGGTGGCAGTGTCACTCGGTGGTTGAACTTGAATGTTCGTTTTTAGCTAGATATATTGTTTCATACGGCGGTTCCGGTCGTACCGTTGGGTTTCGATTTCGATTGAGTTTTTTTTTTTTCTCAAACGACGAGGAAGAGAAATGGCGGCGCGAAGTGAATTGATTCTTCAGTTGATGAGTTTGACCCTGACGATTCATCTACTGGCTGTATCCGGCGAGTTTTTCAAGCCGTTCAATGTAAGCTACGACCACAGGTCTTTGATCATTGATGGAAACCGCCGTATGCTTATCTCCGCTGGTATTCATTATCCTCGCGCTACTCCGGAGGTAATTCGGCGATCCTTCTACTGCTACCGCTTTACTCTTTGCCTTTCTTGGTTGCTGAAACGATGCGAGAGATAATAAATCAAACTGTTCTTGACTCAAGGGGAAGTGAATTTTGTGAGTAGGTAGTTTAAGGTATGCTCAGTACTCTGTCAGGATAATGATAATGGAAAGAATGCCTGGAACTTGGTACTTAGTTATGGCACTGTGGCCTGATCAAACGTTTTACTTAATCATACTGGCCCGATTGATTATATGGCCTGATCAATTTGGTCATATGTTTTTACATGATCGTAGATGTGGTCTGATCAAATTTGTTTTATGTTTTTACACGATCACAGATGTGGCCTAATCTTATTGAGAAGAGCAAGGAAGGTGGGGCGGACGTCATACAATCTTACGTGTTTTGGAATGGGCATGAACCAACGAGGAGACAGGTGCAGTAATTTGCTTCTTACAAGCTAGCCCAATCGTCGTGTTCGTAGTAGTTTGCTTGTTAACTTAATTTTTGTTTTCTTTCAGTATAACTTTGATGGGAGATATGATCTCGTCAAATTTGTGAGGCTGGTAGGATCCAGTGGACTCTACCTTCATTTACGCATTGGACCGTACGTGTGTGCAGAGTGGAATTTTGGGTATATCCTTATGTCACCCATTGATGTATTCTTTTACTGGTAGAATTTGCGAGTGGGCTTTCTCTTTGAGACTTCATTGTTTGGTTATCTAGTATTTATCGCCAATGAATCTGATAACATTTAAGTTTAGATATTTTTGGCATTCACTTCATCTAAAAAACAAAATAAATTGGTACTTAGTGCTTCATATAATAATGCATCATGCTTATCTGGGGTTGAATGTAATGGCTTATTTGTACCTGGGAAAACAGTGGCTTAGACAAGATCACAATCTGTCATGGCTAAGGCCGTTCGGCGCATTCATTTCCGATGGCATATTTAAATGGAGAATGTAACACTACAGTAGACTGGTTCTGAAAAATTCGAAATGTCAAACTATTTTTTTAAACATAAAAAAGATGCATCTGTTGAAGAATACTGTTCAGATGAGCCTCCTGTCCTTATAGACGACATAACTCAACACTGCTACTGACTGGTTGTCATCTAAAAACTATTCATCTGATGTTTACAAAATGTTAACAGTAATGTAGTATGGGATTATTGTAGGGGTTTCCCTTTGTGGTTGCGAGATGTACCGGGAATTGAATTTCGAACCAACAATGCTCCTTTCAAGGTGCCTGCGTATCTCTTAACATATATTTGTACTTGCTAGTTGATATTTTTTTAGTGCAGCCAAAAGTTTGACATGTGAACTTTCATAAAATCAAGTCAATCATGTTGTTTGCAATTGATCTTTGTCGCAGTGACATGATTCAACACTTACTTTTTGTTTACAGGAGGAGATGCAGAGATTTGTCAAAAAGATAGTGGACATTTTACTTAGTGAAAGGCTATTTTGTTGGCAAGGTGGTCCTGTCATCATGTTGCAGGTTAAATAGAAAAGTTAATAGCCACTGAATATTACTGTTTAATTTGTTAAAAAAATTATTGTTTAATTTGATGATCGCGATTTTCAACCATGCAATTGAAATTTGGTTTGACTTGCTCCTTGTGGGGTGAAGCATTAATCTGAAAGTGATATGCTTCATTTTTGTGATCGTATTCTCGTTTTGTGTCCTCTTGGTATTGCATATTTTTTTGTGATTCATCTTTCATTTGAAAATAATATTTGTATGATTCTTTATAGCATATCAGTACGAATAATTCTGTTTGTAGGCCTTTTTTTTTCCTGAAATTTCTGATAGGATGACGTTGACATTACTTCTTTTACGAATTTCATTCTTACTGCCATTCTTTGAAATTTAATAACAGGTTGAAAATGAATATGGAAATATTGATAGCTCATATGGAAAGAGAGGGAAGGAATATATTAAATGGGCTGCCAAGATGGCTCTAGGCCTTGGTGCTGGAGTTCCATGGGTCATGTGCCAGCAAAAGGACGCTCCATCAACCATTGTAAAACCTTTACCCGATACATTCAAATTTCATGAGATTCTCTATCTCATATGAGAAAATAAACTTGAGGGTATCCGGTTGAACTTTATGATTTTTTTTTAGACCAAAATTTAAAATCTGTTTTCTATCATTTTCTAACATAAACTTTTGTTTGGAAAATTTTTACTTACTATTTTATCCACTTCTTGTTGGCATTAACTTCAAGAATGTAATACATTTACATTGTAACAAAAGCTTTAGTGGTTATACACACGACCAAAACATAACAAAATGTTTGTTTTCTTCTTCCTTCCTTCCTGTTTAAAAAAACAATTATTTGCATAAATTATCTCGTAAAATGTATTTAATGAGTTAAAGAAACTGTGTATTTGTATGTGTCTTTTTAGCTTTTATAATTTATAAGTTTTGAAGTAAAAAATAATTTTTAACTGTGTAGCTAAAACATCGGTCAATGAGATTCTGTTAAGAATAAACTGAGAAAAGTTTGTATTTAATTTCTTCTTGAAATCTGAAAATGAGAGACCCAAAGTAATGAGAAAATGACTGTTGAAGTGGTGACTCACCTGCAACATAAGCTTGAGGTCCAAAGTTTGTTATCTTATCTTCTATTTGTTAATGATCACAGATAAATTCATGTAATGGTTACTACTGTGACGGTTTTAAGGCAAATTCTCCCAGCAAACCAGCACTTTGGACAGAAAATTGGGATGGATGGTATACATTTTCTAATTACCATGAGGATTACCGTACCATTTGTTATTTTCTTTATGTTATTATTACTCTTCAACTCATTGAAATGTGATTTATTTTTCTAATTACTATGAGCATTTATGTGGTAATCCTTTCAAAGGGAAAGCAAAGGTGTTAAGAGGTGCTGATTTAGATTTTCTTGTGGAGACAACGAAGTGTAGAAAATTTAGAAGCTTGACCAAAACCCTTCAAAATTTATACTCGCCAAACATTAATTAATTCATTCATATGTTGATTTTACATGATCAAGTATATTATTTCTTCTGTTGGATAATTTCAGTGGCATAAACATTTCAATTTGATGAAGGTTTACATCATGGGGCGAAAGAGTACCCCATAGACCAGTTGAAGATCTTGCATTTTCTGTTGCACGATTCTTCCAGCGCCAAGGGAGCTTTCAGAATTATTATATGGTACGTAAAATACCTGCAATTTGGGGCTGATTTGGAAAAATGTCTATTGGCAGATATTAATCAGAATTCTTCGGAAGATGGTATTGAGAAATGAATCACAACATAATTTTGTGCTCTTTTTGGATGGTATCAACATTGATTTCATGTGTTATAGAATAGAACACTGTGTTTTTTCGGCTTTTTGAAAATTCGATCTTTATTAGTGTTCTTATTTCATAAGAAACAACGTTGAAAGGGATTACACAGGGTAGGGATAAGGAAACACCTGTTCCCAGTAGGTTTTCTGCATCATTTTGTTATCAATTTTGGTCATATCTCTTTTCCTTCTTTTTGATGAAATTTATTTATTTCCATGTGATAGAAATAATGGAATGACGGTGATAGCATTTACAATGAAAATCAGCATGAAATACTGTATCTAAAACCAGTTTAAGTCATTGAAGTGAAATTAAAAGTGAAGAGAGTGGAACAGAAGAATACCTTATGATAGATTTTGGAATACTTTTGAGGACTGAAAAATTGTTCACAATACATCAATTTGGGTGAGGATTACATGGGGACTTCCAAACATTTCGCCTTCTTTTTAATTAAATAGTTTGGGGCTTGTAACTTGGGTTCGGTATAGATTTTTGTCTTGAGACTTATCTTGTGGCTCTTTCTGTATTTTTCTTTTTTATTTTTTGAGCCACATAGGTACTTTCGTATTCCTAGATAAAATTATGTTTTTATTGGAGAAAAATGTAAAATATGATATTTTTTGGATATGGAATCAACAGATTGTTTATATCCTGCTTCCTGCATTTACTCGATCTATCTCAACTTAATTCTGCAATATTTGCAGTATTTTGGTGGAACAAATTTTGGCCGTACAGCTGGAGGCCCATTTTATATTACTAGCTATGATTATGACTCTCCAATTGATGAGTATGGTAGGTATACGTATATTGGGTCGAAACTGATTTTCTCTGATACCTTTTAGTTTTTACGTTCAGTTACATGCTGTTAACATTTAAAATTACCAAGTCTATGTCATTCTTTTGTATAAAGGCTTACAAAACCATTATTTATAGGCTTAACCGGAAATATTAATTTTTCTTCATTATAGGTTTGCTGAGAGAGCCCAAATGGGGGCACTTGAAGGATCTACATACTGCATTGAAGCTCTGTGAACCTGCTTTGGTGTCTGCCGAATCGCCCCATTATATTAAGTTGGGACCTAAGCAGGAGGTTGGGCAATAGCTTGAGCTATATATATAAAGCTATTTTTATTTTTATTTTTTTGCACTGTTATTAGAATTTTTTTATCATGTTTTGAAATAGATAAATCATAAACTATAGAAAACAAGGCTTTCACTAAGAGAGTTAAAAAGGACACTCATCTCTGTCAGAACAGAAAATAAAATTGCAGCAGAGAGAGTTAGAAAAAAATGCCCAAAATGCACTGAATAAAACACAAAGCTCTAAACAGACCAATACAAAAAATTTCATCTCCACTTAAAATTAAATGTACCAATACCAACTATTAGCAATCAAAGAGGGAGATACGTAACAAAGATTGGGAGGAGCTAACTTTTTCAGAAAGCAATAATGTGTAAATGATCTGAATTGTCTTTTGCTTATGGATGTCTTCTGGTAACTGAATAGTATATTGCTTTTATTACTATTTCTCAGGCGCATGTATACCGTATGAATGCTCAAACTGATGAGCTTAAACTTTCCGAGCATGGAAGACTAACCAATTGTTCTGCATTTCTTGCAAACATTGACGAACATAATGCAGCTACTGTAACATTTAACGGGCAAACTTATAACTTACCACCATGGTCGGTTAGTATTTTACCAGACTGCCGGAACACGGTGTTCAATACTGCAAAGGTATGGTTCTCCTATTGGGTCTTGTACTTCTTGATGGATCATTTGGTAATGCATGATGGAGAATCTGATTCAATATGCTTTTTCTTTCACTGTAGAAATTGGTATAAGATGCTGTGTTATTCTTGCTATTCTGTATTTAATGTCAAGGAAAACTGAAACTAAATTGGAAATTTGGTTTCTTTCTCAACTTTCTATAAGCTTTAATGATATATGTTGTTCCGGCTAGTTACATATAAGGCCTAAGAAAACTGGAAGTTTGAAACTGTATTGGAGGTTTTATTTCTCTCAAGCTTCTATAATGGTTTTGACTCCGTGTATTAGATGAAT
Organism: Momordica charantia; assembly: GCF_001995035.1. The sequence continues at coordinate 941,704 of NW_019104531.1, forward strand.
TGGTTCTGTAACGAGCGTGCAGATTTCTGATTACATTGTGTTGACCTGTGCTTGTTGAATTGCTTATCACCAGTCTTCCCATAACACTCATTTTTCTGTCTTTGGATAGTATATAATTTTACTTGAGCACCTTTTATCGCAAATGTTAAACAGGTTGCAGCACAGACTTCCATCAACTTATTGGAGTTTGATGTGCCCTTTTCTCCTAACATTTCTTTGAAGTTACATGCTATGCGTCAGAATGAACTTTCAATAATTGGGAATTCTTGGATGGTGGTAAAAGAACCTATAGGCATTTGGAGTGGCAAAAATTTCACCGTCAAGGGTATACTGGAGCATTTAAATGTTACAAAAGATAATTCTGATTACCTTTGGTATTTGACCAGGTATTTTTTCATTTAATTGGTAAAATTGGGAGCACAATTGCACATGTTTGCTGATAAGTAATAAAATGATGAGAAGAAGTATTGTTCTACAAGGATTATTTTTTAGTGTTTACCAGATCTAACTTTAATATGAATAGTGGAAGTTGAAACAATAAAATTAACTTAATGAACCAATTTGAACTGGACGGTAACTTTCAAAGTATTGATGACTTCATGTAGAAAATCAATTTATAAGTATCCGAGGGATTTGATTTCACCAACCAGGTTTTCAAATTTTGGCTATCACCCCTCCTTTGTCGAGGATTAACATTAACATTAACAAATGTTGTTCTTGCTGTTTTACTCTCTTGTACATCGATTTTATGTTAAAGAATAAATACAAATTGAATAATGTATTTTAGCTAGAGTTGTGTTTACTTAATAAAATGCACAGTTCATGTTTGAATCATTTTCATTATCATTTCTTCATTTCAAACTTAGTGGATTCCAATTAGGCCTTAAGCCTTGGTCCATACTTGAGGAGACTGTTCAAATTGATATAAATAAATTAAAATTTTGAGATTAGTGCTAAATATAATTTCAACATATTATCCCAAATTTCCCTATTTATTTTGTTATTTCACGCCTATGTACTTGTGGAATACAGGATACACGTCTCCAAGGATGATATCGCATTTTGGGAAGAAAGAAATGTTACCCCAACAGTTATGATTGATAGTGTTCGTGATGTGTTTCGTGTATTCGTTAATGGGAAGATTGCAGGTGATTAAATATGTTATCTTGCACTGCATCTGTCGTCTTTTATTTCAAAACTCTTCATATTCCTGTGAGGATTTTAGATTCTGCATATGATGCATGAACCATAGGGTATGGGGTTCGTTGCTTAATATTGGGGACATTGCACTTTCGGCGTTCTAGTTACATTTTACAAGATAACTACAGCCACCAAATGATACAAGGATTTAAGGATGTGTGTGTAATTGACGTTCGTGAACTTGACCATAGCTCAATTGGTTATCTACCCTAGGGTGTGAGTTAGAATCCTCACTCCCACACGTTTGTATTAAAGAAAACTTATGATTGTCATTCATAGAAAGTCACCCTCTTTCTACCCCTTTTACGTGGAATGACACCATTTTGTTATTTCTACTAGTTTTTAACTACCAAGTCCCAATTTGTTGTGGTTAGGAAATACAATATAAATTTTTTTTGAATTATTATCTTTTAACCACCCCTTTTTAAGACGACAATGAGAAGAAAATGGTAAAAAAGAAAAGTCAAATTCGAAGTAGGGAGCACAACAAAATTAAGAATTAGATTTCTGTCTTCCTTCACTCTCAAGGCAATAGATTTACTTAAATCATAAATCTTATTCTTAATTTGTGCGTGATGCAATAGTGAAGTCTCACCAATGGCAAACTTTTGACTGGGAAAATGGGTGTTGTAATTTCTTCTCTGGGACGCTCTTCAATAGTGTTTTAAGTGGGATTTGTGAACTTTTGGAATCCCAATTGCATGATTATGAGAAAATATTTCTGAAGAACCAGAGAGTCTTAGGCTCTCGTTAAGGGTGTGCCAGCCATCTGATATTATCATAATAATGAACAATCCTTCTTCATTCCTAGGACTGTGCTCCACTGCATCCACTCGATTTAGCCAACTTTTTCTTCTTCAGTTGTTTCAACCTGAAGTTTGAATATGCACTCTTAGTTTTGGGTTCCACCAATATTCCTTATTTGATATCCTAAGTTGAAAATTCGAACTTATCTATGTAGTCTGTGGCTTTTTCTTTGGATCCATCCACTCACATGGTGAGATTTAAAGTGGTTTGGTGGTGGATGTTTAGGAACTGAGTTGGATTTCCTTTTCTTTCCTCCAGGGTCAGATATTTGAATTGATTTCTGAAAATGTCTGTGATTTTGATCATTTGTTATTTTCTTCTTTACACAAAAATGATTCTGTTGCATGGGAAATTTTAGAGAAATCCTCTACAGCATTGAGAGGAAAGATTTGGGTTAAGTTGTCACTTGCTTCTAATAATATGAATATCTGCATTTTTATGTCACAGTCACACTTACAAGTACTAATAACATCTTACATTAATTTTAACTGTCTTGTGGGAGAAAAGGCAGCATATTCGGTCAATGGGTGAAGGTTGTCCAGCCTGTTCAGTTTCTTGAAGGAGACAATGATTTGCTGTTGCTATCTGAGACAGTGGGTTTACAGGTAAAACTTACATCTATAGCTTTCCTTCAGCAGAGAGCAATCTGAATGTGTTTAAATAGTTAAGGACAATGTAAAAAAGTTTTATTGGTATTATAAATAGACTTTTTCCACCTCCAAGGAGCAGTTCGGTTGACAAGGGGTTGGGGTCTCTCAGTCATACTGGTTTATAGGTCTTAAGTTCGAATATTTCTGGTGAGTTTAATACCAAAAACCCTTAATGTGTCTCGAGTCGGAGCCTTGGGGCAGACAACGGTGCCCTTGGGTACAAGGGAGCAAGCTTTGACTCCCACTCCTCAAAAAAAAAAAAAAAAAACTTTTTGCTTTAGTATAGTATTACATTCTAATTACTTATTTACTCGTTGGCGTTATGTTGCTCATGTATCTCATATATTATTTAAATAAAATTTCATCTCATTATAGAACTCTGGTGCCTTCATTGAGAAAGATGGGGCAGGGATCAGAGGCCGTATAAAGCTCACTGGATTCAGAAATGGGGATATAGATCTCTCAGAGTCCTTATGGACCTATCAGGTAATATTCTCTTGTAATTGCTTAGTAGGACCTCTTTCTAATCTACCTACCTTATCTATAAGCTTCGGTATTAACTTTTAGTTTATCCATATATCTGACCCTTTTCAATAATTTATATCTGTATTGAAAGTTCCCTCATTACATTTAGAGAAGAATTCATTTTGGCACTAGGTTGGACTCAAGGGCGAATATTTGAATTTCTATTCATTGGAAGAAAATGAGAAGGCCGGATGGACTGATTTGACAGTTGATGCAATTCCATCAACATTCACCTGGTACAAGGTAGATATATCCACAAGCCTCTCTCAAAATCACTGTTATTAGAAGAAATCATCTTTGATGCCATTATAAGTCCGGGTTTAGGATCGTGCATGTGAAATTTTTTTTACACCTAGGATTTTATATCCTATGAGTTTCCATGTCAACTAAATATAGTAAGGTCAGACAGTTGGCTCGTGATTAGTCTAAGTGTGCGCAAACTGGCCGCCGGTTTTTGGTGTCTCTGCGAGATATGTATAGTATAGGGGTTTTCACTAAATACTTCTGTCCGAGGAATCTTTATTTTTCATGTTCTCCATTTCTTGTGTATTTGTACGGTCAGATTGATGCAACATATGGTATTCTGAATAGACATTTAAAGAAATTGGGGACTTTGTTTTCTATTTTTGTTAGATTCTTTATTCAAAGTTCCCAGTGATCCATTGAAGTTCATATTATCAAACAACATATCTCTTCAAAGTTTAGAACTTCACTCCTTTTGTCATTGGTGCAGGCGTACTTCAGTCCACCTGATGGAACCGACCCCGTCGCCATTAATCTAGGAAGCATGGGAAAGGGGCAGGCTTGGGTCAATGGTCATCATATAGGTAGATACTGGACTCTGGTTGCCCCAAAAGATGGCTGTGCCAAAAAATGCGACTATCGCGGGGCTTATAATTCGGCCAAGTGTACAAAAAATTGCGGAAGACCTACACAAACCTGGTATGTCCTGTCCACGCCTACTTTATAACGGAATGAATCCAAATTATGTTTAAATGGTGATATAAATATACATCGAGTCTGAACTTGTTAGCTTAGCCAGTAGAAGTATCTTTTAGGTATCACATTCCGCGATCGTGGTTAAAGGAATCGAACAATTTACTTGTTCTCTTCGAGGAAACTGGAGGAAATCCGCTCGAGATTGCGATAAAGTTGCATTCAACTGGAGTTATCTGTGCTCAAGTCTCGGAGTCCCACTATCCACCTCTCAGGAAATGGTCTGCTGATTATATAGCTGATGGAGAAACTCTCTCAAATAGTTCAAACCCGGAAATGTTGTTGCATTGTGATGATGGCCATGTAATTTCCTCCATTGAATTTGCTAGCTATGGAACTCCTCGAGGAAGTTGCAGGAAGTTCTCAAGAGGCCGCTGTCATTCAACAAATTCTTTGCCTGTTGTTTCCAAGGTAAGTTATCACTGCTCTGAATATTATGTTACATAATATTTCAGGTTAAGATGGTGACACATCACTTTATTTATTTATTTAAATTGAAGTTAAAAAATAAACCAAAATGAAATAACTGTTTTAAAAATTGCGTGTTAGATTTTTTTTTTTATTAAAAGACACTTTTAGTCTCTTTCATTGAAGTAACAATTTAGTATCTGTAGTTTAAAGTTTGTAACGATTTAGTTTTTCAAATCCTATACCTTCAAATGCATTTTTTAACCTAGATTTCTTTCATGTAGTCTTACTTCAGCCGGCTCTCTTGCACAATCAGGGGGCATCTTAGGCATAATTCTAAATCCTAATTCTTTATATCTATAATTTTTTTTTTCTGAAAGAATGAAAGGGAAAAATTAGAAGAGAACTCAAATCTTAATTCTTTCAAATATATATTTCTTTAATCTAAGGCAAACTAGAGTTGGGAGCAATTGCCCCCTTTTTTGGTAGTCATATGAGTGATCTTTGGGTTAAAGAAGATGCTTCCACCATACAGAGCCAAGTTTTTCAAATTCCATTGGTGTTATTTATTTATTTTCAGGCTTGCTTAGGGAAAAACAGTTGCACCGTTGAAGTTTCAAATCTTGCATTTGGAGGTGATCCATGCCATAGCACTGTGAAAACGCTTGCGGTTGAGGCTCGGTGTTGCACATCGTTGGATGTTCATATCTCCACACGACACTAAAAGCAGTTGCTCTTGGTAACATAGCTGCTCAAGTCTCTTTATGTATGTGTTTGTGTATATCCTATTCTGCCACTCTGTTGTGTACCTAATTCGTCGATGTCAAATTCGTTGTAAATGTATGATTATACAAGATTTTAGAACCAAAAAAAAAAAAAAACTGTTTGGTATGAAATCAACGATAATATTTCTTATTTTCAGATTCATTGATTCAAGATATAATAGATATCTATTTGGTAAATTAGTTTTTTAAAATCGTTTTTAGATTCAGCCCAATGATGAGGTTGACATTGGCGTGACCAATAAATAATGTTTTCAATCAAGAGAAAGAAAAAAAATATATGAATATAGCTTAGAAGTAATTCGTACCTACACCTCTCCAACAGGTTGAAAGTTCGAACTTCCATACTCCAATCCAATTTGTTGTATTAGAAAAAAAAAAAGAATGTGCATTCAGAGCATATACCCAATAAAGCCTTACCTTTCCACCGGGAAAATTAAAGAAAGATACTTTGGCTACAAAACTTTAATAAAATCTATTTATGCAATAAAAATAGAGCAATAAAAATACACCACGTTAAAGAATTAGTAGCAGGAACTCTTGGCCGACCAGGACGTAGGTCAGTATTGTTCCTTCCCAGTCATTTCCCCCACGGAAAACAGCAACATCTCTGTACATAAACATTTACCAACTCCGTGTAAAACAGTGAAAGAAAAAAAGATGACTTTTTACACCTAACATTTAACAATATTGCATAAAAATGACTGAATTTGGGCTCAACTTTCAAAATAACCACACCCAACAAACCAACCTTGATTCATAGGTGGTCAAGATATATCAATGGTGTACAAATTTTTATTTATAGTATAGAACCAATTAGTTCATTTAGTAACTTGCTTGATCCTTTTTCTATTCATCTTAGATCAATTTATATCAATAAAATAAAAATAGATTTTTGTCGTTATCGAAGACGGAATTTTAGGGTAATAAGTGTAGTATGAATAGAACAAGAGAGGGGGAAATAATAAAGAAAAGGTTATCAAAAGCTAGATACAAGTTATCCACACCCTCTTTTTTTTTATTTCATTAATGGAATTTCGGTTATACCTTGGAATTTTCAGCACCAGAACGGTTGTGACTGTTGGAATGAGAAACATTAGTCCCAGCTGGAAAACTTCCTTCCCCGGTTCTCTCCTCGCGCACTTTGGTGAAAATGTTTGTGTAGTTCTCAGATGATGTTGGATCGCTCTCGTCCCAGTCACCGAATTTTGGGACGGTAGCACTCCGATCAGGCTGCCAGATCAAACATAAGAGATTATGTCATGTCATTGTGCAAGAACTAACTGGTTGTAGCGAAATATAGACAGCTTTTGTTCCCAAACAGAAAATTAAAACACTTGAACACCATTTTTCTCAAACACCCTAGATATAAAGTAAAAAATCCTTTGTTGAATCTATTTGTGCAATTAAACACATGAAGAAAAGGAAACAAGAAAAGGAAGCCTACAGTTTCGTTGCCCCGAGTAGCTGATCGTTGACGTGATCTTACAGGAGTCGAGGGAGCTAAACCATCACGATTACCCCCTTTTGGTGAAATTGAACCCCTTATTTCCCGTAATGGCGAAGATGGTACAGCACTTTTACCTTCAGTCCTTGGATGTTGTCGTGGATGGAGAGGTGAATTTTCTATGCTGCAGTCAGAACCTGTGCTATTTCCCACGGTCCTTTTAGATGAACTACTGGTGGTGTTATTGCCCTGACGTCGATGAAGAGGCGAGTTAAAGCTAACCTGGCCAGTTCTTTGACGGTCCAAAGGAGGATTGGGATGTCTTTTCATGTTACCGTCTTCTGGGCTCAAATCTTCTTGCACATGAATTGGCCTTAACGGTTGTTGACCCTGACTTTTCACTGATTTTATACCGTCATAATCCCGACCACGCAATTCTAAAGCATCACGGTGCAATGGAGACTCAGTTTGCCTCCTTACAACACCACCTTCTCCGATTTTCTGTTGCTCATAGTTTGACCTTACTGTGTCTGAAATCTCCTCCCGGTGAACAGATGGATCATTTGGATTCAACCTCTGGCTTTTAGCCTTTGTTGCATTGTCAAAATAGGTTGTATATGGGACATCTTCCCCACTATCCCACTTTCCAAATTCTGGTACTTGTGAACTCCGCTGCTGTAGGAGCAGAAGAAAATATCTTACTATGAACTATTTTCACTTGACCAAACCAGAAGCAAAGAAACTAAATTTTTGGTTCTGAACTGGAATGGGTTTCATGAGTAAAGTTACATTATTGGTAGATAGATATTCTAAAATTACATGAAATACCAATATGACCCTCCTTTCACAGGTATGATGATAATGTGATGAAAACACTGGGCAGTACTACAACTTTTTAATGAATTCCAGCAGATTCCTGCATCATCTTGTAACTTCTGACTAGGAATTTCCTAATAGTCCTTAAAAGCTCTACTGTAACAATTCTATGAAGAGGTTACAAAACCATCCATGAGAAGAAAAATGAAGGTAATCCATCAACATATATCGTTTCGCCATTGCAGCATGCAAATCTAATAGTAGAAATTTCTTTAATAATTGCAAGTCACATTCAGAATCTCACATGAAAGATGAGCTTGCTCATGGTGTAAAACAAGAGATAAATACCTTCCGGCACTTTTGGTCGATTTCTTCTCTTAAATTCAGAAAGAAAACCTAGGAACGAAAATGATCTATCATTTATGACAGGAGATACAGTCTTCTTCAGTGAATAATTAAAGATGAAGTAATTATTTCTTAAAAGAAATTTAGTGAGATATCATAATGTTTAAGAGGCCCAGTCATGGAAACAGAGTTAAAAGTAGCATGTTCAGGCTATTAATTAAGGTATGCTAGAGAAGGTTTCATGTCAGTTCAACACAGTCAAACCAATGACTAACCAACTCCTTAATCTCTGAACTTGAGACAAATTGAATATGATTATGCATTGCAACCTCCATAAACAAGCAGCACCCAAGAAGAGAGAGAGACAGAGAGAAATCAGACAAGCAAAACAGCAAACCAGCAAGAAAGCCTCCATAAATTCCAAGATTTACTTTCATAACTTTCGCATCACTGAGATATGCATATAAAAGCAAGGGCTATCCAGAAATGTGACCAAACATAGATCCCAACATTTTGCGACTTACAGATAACCACTAAATTCAGTATGCTCCATGGTTTCAGAAACAGTCAAAAAATGGAAGATACAAAACAACAAACGAAAACGAAGAAGAGATATTTGGGAACTCACAGCCATTAGCCTTCGGACAAGGATTAAATCCAGAAATCGTACTCCCGAACGAATTCGAGCAAGCTATTTTAACTTCTTCCAAGTCCCCACCTGCGCTGCAAAAGTTAAACAACGAAAATTATCCGAAACAGACAAAAGCGTACGGCCAAATATTATCACTGATAATAATAAACCAATTAAATAAAGAAAAGCAAACTTCCATTAAATTATTGACTGGCTCCAGCTACACGATTTGACTCTCAAGTCAAGATCTCGAAGTAGGACCGCGAGCACAATCCAAATTAGTTGTGAAATCCCTCTGGAAATCAGTTGATTGAGAATTCCAACACAGATCTGCAAATTTTCATTCCTTTTTTTAACGGAGGATTTTGACGAACAGAAATCAAATAAATTAGCGACGAGAAAACGATCCGAAAGCAACATTTTCATTTCAATCCACTTTCCGGTGCAAGATTTCTATCCTTTTCACTGTTTCACAGGATCTTTGGAGAAAGGAAAAAAGAAAAAGGAAAAAAATTTGTGCATCGAAAAATGGAGTTTGATGAGGTCAGGGAGATGACGAATGAGAACGACGAACTTGACAACTGGAGCACTGAATCGTGGATGATGACCCTTCTGTCGGCCCATTAATAGTGCCACTCCAATTTAATAATTAACAATTTCATATAAAAAATATATATTTTCTTTTTTTTTGGTGCTTATTTTGGTATATATTTTCATCTTTTGTAATATAGGTGTGTTGAGTAAATAGTTGTTTTGTTCTTAAAGATTATTTTATTTATCTTTTATTCGTTAAGAGCATGGTACTAAATGGATGACAGAATGAGATGTTATACCAATATATTTAGTAAATCGACATTTTTATAATATTGTCAAAAAATTGATAAAATATGAAAAATATTATACATAATATTAACTATTTTAAACTTATTTAGAAATATTGAAATGGTTATTTAGTAATTTAAATATTTTTTTTACGATTTTCTTATATTTATAATAAAAAAGTTTCTAAAAATATCCATCGTTACATTAATCATAATGGAATCATAATTAATCATTGTCCCTTTGAATCAATGAGTCACCCATGATGGTTATATCAAGAAATATGATTAAGTTCATAAACTTATAACGAATAATTCACGTACAATACACTATAACGCAACCCGTGCGTGACTTTGACATATTTGTTCAACAACACATTGTCTAACCAAATTCAATTCTTGTTCCTTGAAAGTTTCAATGTATGAGAACTTCCCCCCGAACACAATTTTACGACATATTTAAACTTGTTTCTTCCCAAGAAACGAAAATTGAGAAACATGAAAATTAAATCAAGAGAGGGAACATAACTTGGCCCTTCTAGCATGGTCATCACAAGAACCAAACATTTTTCCAAGCAAAATTTTCTCCCACAAAAAGTTTTAACTGTTTTCATAAATAAAGGATGGAAACAAGATCTCAACCCTAGAATTTCCTTGATAAAATTGTAAACCTAAAGAGAACATAATTATATCATACTGTACATTACAATATAATTTAAAAGTAAATCAGCTTGCTTACTTCAGTGGAAATGCATCTATTTCAAACGTCTGATTTTCTTTGTAGCATCAATTATGCTCTGCCTCATTTCTGGGTGTTTCAGATTTAAAAGTTTCTCAAGTTTAAGAGCTGCTTCATCGAAGAACTCCTCTTTTACACACAACTCTGAGGGAACAGCAAACAGCACTTCATTCACATCTTCCTCAAGTTGAAGGGAAAAGAGGTGACTAAATACCTGCACAACAAACACTTTTAAGATACAATTCGTATGACGAATATAGTCGAGAATGTTTATACTCACTCCTTTCATCCTCGAGACAACCATATCGTTGACGGTTGGAGATCGTGTGACCAGATTTACAATGAAAAGGCCCTGCTCGGAGAGAGCGTCTTTCACTGCCAGAAGAAATGGCTCTTCCACAAAATCAGCTGCTGGGCAGGTCATTCCAGAGCTGTACAGAACGGAAAAACAATGAGAAGGCAGAAGAGAAAGCTATGGTCTCCCAAGTTATGAGTCTACTGTTTACATTTTGTCCTATTCTGTTGTGCTCCATTATATATTTTTTAAGAAGAAGCAGAGGACCAATATGTTCCAAAAAAGGAAACAAAGACAGCCTAGGGGCTCAGGTGGAGGTCACCCTCAGGGTAAGACTTTCCAATCATACAAAATCATGACTCATGAGGAGGCTGAAATTACAAAAGAAGTTCTTCCAATTCAAGGGGCATTCTCGACATTATTCCTTGAGGAGGACTCCAACCTCCCACTAGTCAGATTAGTCAACATTTCTATGTTTCGATGCAACAACAAGATGTTAGCTGTTTGAACTACACTATTCCACCAAAAAAGTATTCTGCTGTAAAAGAAACTTCAAAAAACCGATTTGTTTCTTGTGAGGGAGAGATAAAAAAACTACAAATATCGCACAAACAATAGTCCAGAGTCCAGATCACCTTGAGTCTGTTGCATCCACGTCGATAATAAGTATGTCAATCTTCTTGTTTCCTTGTTCTACTTGAGAAGCGTTTCCATTATCAAGAACAGCAGTCGATGAATCATTTGTCCCAAAATTTCTGAATTCTCTAACAAACTGAATCCCATCAGCAATATGAACCTGAAACATCCACGGATAACCCCTACTACTCTTCAGATACATAGAAAGTGCAGTGTAGGAAAGTTTCAGGACAACAAATTTAGATGGCTCTAAATCAAACCAAGTCCAGCTACACACAAGTTGACGTTCATTACGTGGCAGAATATGTTTAGAAATGGCAATGCCATGTGAACTTGTATTCAAAGTAAATTGAAATTGTCTAAAAAAAACCCATGCAATTGAAGCTTTTTGGTCGGTGGCGGTTTAACATGATATTAGAGTTGCAGTTCTTGTATTTAAACTCCTATAGTGTCAATTTCTTCTTGATTAATATTGATAGTACACTTGTGGAGCAAAACTTTACAAATGAAAGAGGATCTGAATAATATATTATAATGATTAAATTTTTGGTCCACCGGTGGTTTAACACTCTCAACATCAAACATGAAACATCAATTTCTTATACGAGAAATCATGACTTAAACCAAAGTCATTGCACATGTATGCAGTATAGACCAGTAAGAAAGAGTATTTCTTATAACTACTGCACTAAAATTTTACATCAGCTAACAAAAAAGGAAAGGTGTAGCAAAAATACCTTCAAATCTGGATCCTCAGCAAAATCGAAGTGATCCCTTGCAAGATTGAGGATCATTGGATCCAACTCAACCACCTGGATCATTTTATACTCGTTACAATTTATGAAAAGGGCACCTTGTTTTCGAGGGTGGAGAGGAAAAATTACCTCAACGTGCAAAAAGCACATGCATGCATGGAGGAACATGGGCAGTAATCCTGCTCCAAGGCCAATGACAACAGTGTTAACCTGTCAATATTATGAACAGCTTGTTAAATTCAGTAGGAAGGGGAAAGAAACAAGAAGCAGCACACAGACGTGCAAGGCTTAGATAGCTCATAGCAGGAGAGGACTTAGGGAACTGGTTATGGTTAGATCAGCTTAAGATGGTAGGATTCTTCTTTTTTTCCATGAAAAAAAATTGCAGTTTCAAGATAGGACTACATCGTAGAAGGATCAAGACAGCAAACTTACCATTGGTCCAGCTGATGCTACACTCTCCAAATATGGAGAGATCAACATAAACCCAGAAATGATCCCTGAATGATAAGAACTTGCCAGGTACCCATGGTAAACCTTCATTTGGTCACTGAACTCTGTCACATTATATCAACGAACAGAAAAAAGATAGAAAACAGAGTGAGAGTGATGCAGGACAGCTAGAAACTTTTGTTGGGGCTATTTCAGGGTTAAACCTGAGAGTTGAGTACTTTAATGGGCCTCACAAATTTTGGGATCTGCAATTAGATACTAGAATATAGGCTACTAGGGAAAAGGAAAACATCACAAAAATAAAGAGAAGCTGAAAAGAGAAGGGAAAAACTGTAGGATCCACTACGTCAACCTAGGAACCTACCTATAGTTTTAGACTTGAATCCACGAGCCTCAACACAAAAATGTTTTGCGGTAGAGTGCCTATCGGACTTAAATTAGGACTTAGAAGTCCAATTAGAATAAGAAACTAGGCTCTAAGGTCGTTTTATATGGTTATAACTTTAAACTCGAATGAATTAGAAAATCCAGAAGCGAAAAAAACACAAAAACACAACGTAAAAGAGTAGAAAAGAATACAATATAAACGCTATCATTTGACTTCCTTTCAAAAAACAAAAGCTAGCATTTGACTCTAAATACTAAAATACTAATCCTACATTCAAACAATGAAAACTAAACCTGAAAGCTTAAACAAAGATAAATGTCAAATTGATAAATTATTGAATTTATTGTGCCTAACAAATTGATAAAAATGCAAGTCTACTTGATTAGCACACAAAAAAAAAAAAAAAACGGAGAATAAATTGTAACTCAACTTCTTATGTTACAAGAAAGGATGTAGGGGGTCCAAGAGGTACCTCCTAATAGCTTTCTTAGACCTTTTCTAATTAACGGGAATCCTAAATGCCTGTAGAAGTAACTAGGATTCTCTTGTTTGAGATGAGAATTGGATATAAAAGCCACCCTACAGCCCACAATACCTACCTAACCTTGGGAGAATCTTATTCCCATACATTTTAACGGGTTTTGTGAAGAAAAGAGAAACAAATTTTGGTTTCAGCAAATATGAAGATGAAAGGGAGAGAGATCCATTTTAATGGGTTTTGTGACTACCAACAATGCCCTTTTTCTATATATACTTCCTTATTTCTCTTCTTTATATACCCAAATTTAACACATGCATATCTGAGTGAGTTAAAATACGAAATTTTGTTGAATCTTCCCAAGTAGACTGCATTTGTTCCAGAAAATTTATTGAAGAAATGAGAAGTATCATTTCTATTTCACATTCTAACCAAAATAATCTAATCCTGAAAATTTAACTAAATGTCATGGTTTGTTACCCTTGTTCAGTCTCTTCTTTTCTTTATTTTTGGATTTGGACGATGAATGAGACTTTTTCCTGTCCATCTGACCAGAAACTTTCTCATGAAGTCTTTCCCTCGTCAACAAAGCTTCAGACTGCACCAAACTCTCTGTTCTTTGGAAAATAAGGCGACGAAATATCAAATCTCCAGATGGGAAAATGTGACTGGCATCACCATTTACATGTTCATAAATCACATCTTCAACTACTATTGAACCAGTTAATGAAGATGTACCCTACAAAGGAAACGTGAACAAGAGTTGAGGATAACGATGATATCAAACTTGCCAAGGCGATAAAAATATTTAGGACCTGGAAAACACAGTTGCGTTCCTTGATCCCATCACTTGCCATCATAAATCTGCAACAATAACAACCAATCTTCTATGTAAGCAAACAACAATTTGTCCGTGACATTGTCAAAGAATTAATCAATCACTTCGATAATATATACTCAATATAACTGCAACATAACTTCGTAATCAATTGTATATAAAATAATAAACTCTTCAAGCAATAAGAGAATCATTCCAATTGAACAGCGAGAAATGCATCCATTGCCTGATTTTGTTAAAATAATAATAATAATGATTAATTTTTTATTTTTAAATTAAATATTTTAATAATAAATTAATCGCATTTCAATGCCTTAGTCCAAGACAAAACAACCAAATATTTACCCCAGATAATTGACCATTGAAAAGTTTCAAGTGTGTTGCACAAGTTGCTGCCAAACGGTAGTATTTATCAAGTTCCATCCATGATACCACGATAGTTTAGAAATCTTGAGGCCTTAAAACTGTGGATATGTGTATAGCACTATACACACTTTATTTATTATAAAAAACAACATGATATATGAATAAAATAAAAGACTAATTACAATGAGACAAAGCTATAAGGCATCCTCTTAAAATAATAACTAAAAATAATTACCACAAAAATTTTGCCCAACTAAGTAAAAGTTGCTCCATTACTGGAAGTCAAAGTCTACATAAGTCAACCCATTTACAATTGAGGCAAAGAAAAACAGTACTTATATCTTCGAAAAGAAAGGGAGGAGGAAAGATAAGGGGGTTTATGTTACGTACGGAATTTGAGATCCACTGTCATCTTTGCCAGGTGCCAACTGTTTAACTAGGGGAGATAAATCTTTCTGAAAGTCCAACAAAGATGTGAAAAGTATTTCTAGTTAGCTATATCAGGTCATACCTAAACAGAAAAAAATTAAAGGAAAAGCAAATAGTACCTGAATAGCATCCATATTGGCATTAGATTGCATCTCATCTAATAGAACCTACAGCAAAAAAATGATATTTGGAATGAATAATAAAAATAGAAATGCGTACACAAAATTTCAATGTTATATAAACAAATACCATTATGAGGCGAGCTGCTTTTGAGCTTTCAACAACCATCCACTGGCCTTCTTCTGAAGAGAACAGCCATTCATGAGCTCGAGTCTGAGATATATCAGTTCATTATACACGTAAAAAGATTGCAAGGCCACATACATCAAAAGCATAAACAATCAAGAGAAGATTTCAACCATCCTCTTAGATGCATCACAGAATAATGAACAAACCATAGTAATGGAAGTGAACAACAAACATGTACTGTAATTTCCGTCCTCCCTGTAATTTTTGCAATATTCCAATGATCTACTAATTATATGCTTAAAAAGTCCCAAATAACAAATAAAACCTCATTTTTTCCTTTTTTCTGCATGGGGTAACCAGTGCCTTAGAATGTGCAGGGTGAGGATAGGCACAATAAATATTTCAACAGTTAGCCAGAAGTTTAATGCTTCATCAGACACTATAATAACAATTGACATATCATGTTCCAAATTCATTTTGATGTCAGATGGTTTAACAAAATTCAACAAACTTCTCCATAAGGTGACTTAACTTCTTTAAACTAGAATAAATTGAAGCTTTATATTATAAGTTAAATAGTTATTTACAATGTCTAGACGATTAAAAAATGTTTAACTTTCCGTGACAATATGAAGAGTGAATGAATGATTCTCTAATAAGATTAACTTTCACAAGGGAAAAAACCTTAGGCACTATAAAAACTCCACAATCATACAGGAATGGGCCAGACTGTTCCCGAGCGTCAAGAAGTACAGCTCTGTAGCTGAAAATGGAGGTCCCTTGTCCACCTAAAGTACATTGAACCCGACGGCCTTGGTGAAGCTTCCGCAAATCTCCCCTTGCTCCAAGCCGCAGGTCTTCGAGAGAGAACAATAAATCAGCACCACTTGAATACTCTTGGCGAATTCTATTCTCATTCTCAAGAGTTTGGACAAGTTCGCGAGTCTGAAAACAGATCAGTAGCCTCAGTCAAGCTTTAGCAAATTAGTGAACAGATCTTATATTATAGAGCACATACATTATGAATAATTTTCAACCAAATCAATACGTTGAAAGGTAATCACAGGATGATAGGTTCTTGAACAACATACCATTTTGTTGTTAGCAAATACTAGTCAATAAATTTGAAATTTTCAATACCAACTTCATGACTTGAGAAAAGCAGAATTCAATTTATCACCTGATTTCCACGGGAATCCAGCAAAGAAAAATTTAAAGAAGATTCTATCTGGTGCCATGTAGTAGATTCATTTTTCTCCACCACCACCATAAAGGTTTGAAAATTAGGCTTGCTCGGTGGTTTTTGAGGTATGACATGAATACTCATTTTCCATCCAAAACGGAACTTGGGGAAAAGCAAGCCTGCAGAGGGAGTAATGTGTTGGAATGTATTTTTAGTAGAAGCAAACAAGAAAAAAAATAGGTGACAGAATTTTTACCATGATCTTTGCCCCAAATAATATAAAACCAATTTGTATATCCACTAACGGTACAACCAGTGTTAAAAATGTCGATGTTGATGAAAATGTCGAGGTCCCGATTTTACGGACATGTCGATGTCGATGGATATTTCGGAAAAATAATGGAAATTGTAGAATTTGATGGAAATTTTTTGAATTAGCATAGAAAACTTGAATTGTAGCTTAATTAGCCTATAATTGATCACATTTAACCATTAAAGGTAATAATATAACCATGTTACTTATGAAAATGTCGATGTCGATGGAAATATCGAAAAAATATTTTTTTCTTTAATAAAGATGGATGGAAATTATTTGAATATGTAAAATGAACTTTAATTGTAAACTTTTGACTACTTCTTTTGTGTTTTCAATAATAGGATTCATTTGGAAATGAGATAATTACCGACTTGGTTTCCAAACACATTTTTAAATTCTACTTAACTCGTACATGTTTACTTTTTACATATGCTTCATATTTTGCTCATTTGAGCAACTACTTTCAAAACTTTCAGTCAAACTATTGTAATTTATATCAAAGTTATCAAGATAGTGCACTAGATCCTCCGAGATCATCTTTTTGGTATTAATTAAGTTACCTATTCTACTTCATGTTTCACCACTATTTGTATTTAATAATATTTTATTTTTTAAAAATTCTAAGATTATTTTAATCTTTATATATGTCAATATTTTACATACATTGTTCAATTGTGTAAGTAAGGACTAGATTGGATTAGAAATTATCAATAAAGCAAATTTCAAATCTTATTAGTTATATTTTATACAGTATTAAAATTCAAATTTTTCATTGAATAGACTAAGATTACAATCATCGAGGTTGTGAGAAATTATAGACTGTAGTGGCATAGTAGGAAGAAGATGAAAATAAAATAATATTAAAAGAAGAAGAGGCAAAAAAAAAAAAAAAAAACACGTCGACATTTGAGTTGACATGTCGACAACATGGGGGGAAAATCGACTTTTACCCCCTATGTCTATGTTGACATGTCTCCCGACATTTTGAAACCCTGGGTACAACTGACAAGATAGAAGATAGTACCTAGAACATGAGCTTCTGCCAAAGTGAGACAGATAAACTTCCCTCCTGGTTTTAGAACTCTTTTCACCTGTAAAAACAATCCGCTTAAGTGTAATCAAAATAAACATTTTTGTCTTTTTTATAGGAAGTAAAACCAAAATAAATCGATTAAAATTAACCAAAATAAATCGATTAAAATTAAATCAAACTATAAGGTAAAGACAGCCCAAAGAACTGAATGGTACTATTTTGTTCTTCAAAAAATAACTTTAATTTAGTACCTCAGATAAGTATTGACTTCCCAGCTTAGTACCAACTTCTGGCTCCATTAAAGCATCCAATCCACCTTTATCAACTACGGCATCAAATGTATTATCCATGAACTGTAAAGCACTGATTAGAAAAAAGGAAAAGTGCAACCTATGGAGAAAAGAAAATGAACAGCACCCAATCCACCTTTACCATGGGAGTGAACTATGGCCATTAGCTTGCTTACAGAAATTAACAATTTTTAAAGAATTAAGATGCCTTTTAACACGTATAATATAACTCAAATTTCAAGTATTGTATTCAAATCCGCAGATAATTTCTGGAAAATGTCGTTCAAGCTTCAACTATTTGTTTTCCCAAGTTATATCTAAAACATATTTGATCTTCTCCATGCTTTTCAGGTCGATAAATTGTTCTCACTTGTTTTTTAATACTACTTCCTAGGTCCTAAAATAAATGTGAAGAAAATACCGAAAAACAGCATAATGCTGCTAGTGTTTCTTATCATTTTAAAATCCGACAATTAGCGGATGCCAATGTACCTAAAATGAATTTAATAAAGATGACAACGTAGTATAAACTTCCTCTGGTTTCATTTTAACAGAATCCGTGTCTAACGAGCCACAATTTTGAAAATGTCAATATCTTACAGCTCGTGGACAAGATAAATTTTGTTCGCAGCAGCTCTAAAATCAATTCCCCACCAAAAATTAGCGTCGACTGTGTAGCCAACAACATCCTAATTCCTACAGCAACAATGCCAAACACGCACACCAACACAAAAACTTTCCACAATAAAATTCATCTCCAAGAGCTTAGATACCTGCATAGTCGTCATATCCATGACGCGCCACCGCATATCGGGGCGTTGCCTCACGTTTCGGCGCAGCATATCGGAGATTGCAACTTTAGAGAAATCGATGTTGGTAATGCATCGAAAGCCGGCGTCGTAGAGCTGTTCGGAGAGACTGGAGTTGCCGCAGCCAGGAACGAGAATCTGGGGAGTTAGGGATTGGGAGAGGCTGGGAAGGTGGGAAATTAGTGGGTCTTTGAGCTCGGGCCACTCGGCATACCACTCGAAAGCATCGCCATGGCCGCGAATGGTGAAGAAATTGTCCCAATTCTCCTTGCTGGTGAAGTCTCCGAGAGTTTGGAGAATATCGGATTTCCCCATGGCTGTGCTTTCGCTCTCGAGCTCCTTTCCGGCGAATGCTACGGTCTGCTGCAAGTTTACGCTCCTCGCCAAGGGTTTTGGCAGGGGATTGGCGCCACCACCGTAAAAAGGTAAAAAATAATCAAAATAAAATTAAAACTCTCGTTTTTTTTTCTTGATTTATGTACAATATGTTTATTTTGATTTATTTTAAATCGTGTATTTTTTATGCTTTTGTTCCATTTATCTAATTTCTCCGGCTCATAACACTTCATTTATAAATTAATAAAATTCGTGTTGAAATTTTGTAGATAGGAAATAAATTGATCACATTTTAGAAATACGGAAACAAAATATAGATGTTCTAAAAAATACAAATATTAAAAGCACATAGACTAAAATTAACGTTTAGAAACTCATGATGGTCCCACACCTTAAAATTAACTTTTATGTATTTCAAACACTAAATATTGTACGGTCAGGTAGCTGCCTCATAAATAAGTCGAGGTACACACAAATGCGGACAATCATTGATATTAAAAAACAATAACGTTTAGAAAGTATGGCTAAAATAAACCAAAATAGTAGTTTAAACTTTTTAACATTACATCACATTTACCTAAAAAAAAAAATAATTTTATATCATATTAACCAACAAGAGTTTAACTCATAATAATTACGAGTATCTGACGAACAGGTAATAAGTTCGAATGTTCTACCCCACTTATCATACTAAAAAATTCTATTATATCAGATGTACATGTCCTACTAATCACATGTTACACATCAAAAAAAGGGAAAAAAGGCACTCAATATATTTAAGTTGACTTTGGAACAGAAATAGGCTTCAATTTATTCCCCAAATTATCTGAAAAAATAAAAGGCAAAATGCACAATTTAATGTCGGTTTTATTTATCTAAATCCATTTAACGAGAGCGCGTGGCAAGCACGTGAGCAGCGTACAGCACACGCGGCATTAAGGCGCTTTAAAGCCGGATTCGATTCCATTAATCACGAGCCGATGACCGGAGCAATATCAACCGTCGGCGTTTATAATCCAACGGCCACAAACGGTTTTCATCATCTTCCCTTATATCTTCTCCACGCGCTCATCGTCCCCTCCCTGAGTAGCCCTAATTGGTTCGGACTCTCAGCTCAGATCTCTTCCGATCGCTTCGCACCACCGATTGAGAAACCTCAGGAATTTGAATTTCTAAGACCGAAGAATGGCTGTTCTCTAGCTTAGATCCGGTATTGAAGGGTCAGTAGTTTCTTCTACCGCTAGATTTTTGTTTTCTTTCAGTTTTGAAGTTTTTACGTTTTAAATTTTCGTTTGGTTCTATTGTTCCATGATTGATGCCTCTGGAGACTGGAAATGTTTCTCCGTTTCACGATTTTCTGGAGGGCTTGTGATTGAAACAAAAATTGATTCTGCTGTTTCTGAATTGTCCCCATAAATCCTTGGAACGGTCATAGTGTCATTGGGCTCAAGTTAGTTCACTTTGGACGTCTATTGTTTTCGCGGTAAAGAATTGAAGAAGTGATGTATGAAAGCTGCAATTACGTTTTCTTAGCTTTGTGCGATTTAGGCTTGGTGGTTTCTGTTATTGTAAGTAAAGTACAGACCATGGAGTTGGTTGTCATGGTATTATCGCTTCGGGCTTCTTGACTCGACAAAGGGGTTTATCAAGCTGGAAAACATTTTTTTGCAGGCCTTTCACATCAACGTGGGGTTTAAGTTGGTCCTCATTCTCATCCACAAGAAATTGATTTACCAAGTCATAAGAATCCATGATATTTCAGACAAGTTTCCTCACCAAATACATATTTCCTTACCATGTTTCAGTATTTCATTGGATCGAAAATGGAAGCAATTTCTACCTTGACTTGTATGTGTGTTCTTTTGTGCTCTGACTTATTACTTACTAAGAAATATGATTGCAGGTTTATGAACTCTGATCCATCCTAGCAGGCAACTCAAGTATTATTACTGGCATACTTAATTGTAGAATGGCAGATACAATATCTAGTTTCTGGGGTCCTGTCACATCTCCTGAGTGGTGTGAAAAGAACTATGTTTACTCTTCTTATATTGCCGAATTCTTCAACACAGTATCGAATATTCCTTGCCTCATTTTAGCACTTATTGGACTCGTAAATGCTTTGAGACAAAGGTTTGAGAAGAGATTTAGCGTTCTTCACATATCAAATATGATCCTTGCCATAGGAAGCATGTTATATCATGCCACCTTGCAACGAGTGTAAGTCTTCTTCCTTTATATTGAAGATATAAATTTCTAATGTGGAAGTTTTTGGC
Organism: Momordica charantia; assembly: GCF_001995035.1. Next base: position 962,998 of record NW_019104531.1, read on the forward strand.
TTGGAATTTATCTTAAACTGCTTGGGTTGAAATGTCAAAATTAACTGTAGAGGTTATGAGGAAAAAAAAAAAAGAAAAGCTTGAGTTGAAATGTGTGTGATTAAATTACAAAATATCATGTATATGAAGGACCAAAAATTTTGGATGGGTATAAGGAAAATATTGGCAAACAACAGCTTGATCCTTGGCCATGTTGAATAAAAAATTATTTAGGACAAAAATTCTCTGTAAGATATTCCAAATTGGGTTAGGGAGAAGTGAAGGGAAGAAGGAAAGCAAGGAGGGAACTGGAAGATAATGATAAAATAGCTTTGTTAGGGAACTCTTTGTTTGCTCTTTCAATTGGTCAATGGACAGAAAAAAATGATTATTAGGCGTATAGGAAACTAGAAAACAATTGTATCAGTCTGAAGAAGTTGTATTTTTCTCAAGAGTAATGATTTGTTTATCTGTATGAAATTGTTTTAGTTTGTACTAAAAAGAGTTGGAACAGTCTCAGTATTACATTGATAATTGGAATTTATTTTCTCATGGACAGTTGTTCTTGTCCTCTCATCTTTGATTTTCAATTCTTTTTATGCGATAGGAGTTGCAACATTTTATAATTTCCTTCCTCCTTGAGCCTGAGGTTTAGTGCTGTATATTGATCAGAGTGTCCTGTGAAATTAAATTGGTATATTTCGTAAATAGATGAAGTATTTATAAATATCTTACAAACGCTAACTATAGCTAGTGGATGCACAACTTCATTATGCCATCATATTTATGAATATTTTCAGCGTTGGCTTGCATGTTCTGCCAAATCTCCATCCATCATAATATCTGTGTCGATTCGACAATGAACTTATTTTCAGACAACAGCAAGGTGATGAAACACCAATGGTATGGGAAATGCTCCTCTATATCTACATCCTTTATTCACCAGATTGGCACTACCGGAGCACGATGCCTACATTCTTATTTCTATACGGTGCTGCCTTCGCTGTTGTTCATGCAATTATACGTTTTGGAGTGGGCTTTAAGGTACATTATGCAATACTATGTCTACTCTGCATCCCTCGAATGTACAAGTACTACATTCACACGAACGATATACACGCAAAGCGGCTTGCAAAGTTATACTTGACAACCATCTCTCTTGGGACCGTTTGCTGGCTTTTTGATCGCTTGTACTGCAGAAACATCTCTAGCTGGTATTTCAACCCTCAGGGTCATGCATTGTGGCATGTCCTTATGGGGTTCAATTCTTATTTTGCAAACACATTTTTAATGTTTTGTCGTGCTCAACAACTAGAGTGGAACCCGAGAGTAGTCCACTTTTTGGGATTGTTTCCATACGTGAAGGTTCAAAAACCGAAGAACCAGTGATCGAAGTCATGTCTTCGAACGAAACGACATTCTTTGTTCTTGAAATGGGTTTCTGGTTTTGGCTGGTTATCATCAATAGGATTAGACATTCTTTTATCCCCTCTTTGCCCGTTTATTTTCCTTCTCATATGGATGTAAATCATACTCAGAATGTCTGTGCCATTGATTTAGATTGGGTTTATCTGAAGGTGTAAACTCGTGTTTCGTCTTACTCTTTTTTCACAGCAGTTTTCGAGTTTTACTGTTCTTGTAGAAAATGTCTTATAGGGAATTTTTCATTGAGTTTGCAATAGAATTGTCTTTCAAAGGCAGATGATGGGCTTCACTTGAACTCCTTAAAGAATGACTGTGGCCCATATTGATGCTACTAAATTTTTATTCCAGTTGTACTTGTAACTAACATGATTATTATTGTTCTAAATATTTGTCGACATGTTGACATTTCTGTTGACATATCCATGTTTCCATGGATTCGACATTGATATTAGGGGTGAATCAACATTGATATTAAGGGTGAATCGACATTTCTATTATAGTACAAGAAAATCGACAAAATATGAAAAATATCAACTAAATGTGACTAATATATATATAATATTAATATTAATTATTTTAAACTAATTTAGAAATGAGAAAATGATTATTTGTTCATTTAAATATTTTTTACGATTTTTTAATTTTTCTAACTTTTACATAAATATCCATCGACATTAAYATTTTATCAATATTTCCATAAAATTAAGATATCGACATTTCCATCTAAAATCTTGATTATCATTCAATCTCTCTTTTTCCAACCAGAGTCTATGCATAAATGATTAATGGTCATAATGTTAGCTCAGTGAAACTAAAAAAATATATATTATATCATTCAGATTCAAACCAAATAAAAGGTGAAGATTCAAATTAAAGAAGAAACTACTGCTAATGGCATGTGCTTAACCAACCTGATTGTTGAACCAAATTCTCAGATTGGGTACATGTAAAGGGGAAAAAAACTTTGAAGACTTAAATATAGGACTCGTTTGCCAACTTGAGTCGTACTTTCGATTTTGTTTTTATTTTTATTTCTCATTTCTTTTATTAAATAAAACTTCATTTGATAACTATTTATAAAAAAAGAAACAGAAATATGTTTTGGTCATTATTTCTTTGTTTTTTTTCTACAAAATTTTAAATTAAAAAGGAAAAAAAAAATATGAAAGTTAATTTTTAAAAAATAAACCTTTGTTATATTCAATATTTGATACTTATAATATATTTAGTCAAGAATAATAAAAATAATACTTTTATGTATGACAAAAATAAAAGACTAGAAACGGAGGAAAGAAAACGAGACCGAAAATTAAAAACGAGAAACAAGGAAAAGAAATGTTACCTCAGGCAACAATTATCTTATAAATTGCTTCTAACATGAAAGGTAAGAATTGAAAAAGATGTTGAAGTAGTTTTGATTCAAGGTAAGAGTAGTACTCTAAATTAACTCAGCAAAGGGAACTCAGAGAGGGGTGGTATTGACAATGGCGTCTAATAGCTTCCCTTCCAACTTGTTTTCATCAATCCACAACGAACTCTGCCGCCTTATTAGCTCGTTCTTTTCTTTCTTCTTTTCTTCTCTTCTCTTTTCCATCGTTCTCCAATGCTCAAGCTTCTCGCTTCTTTCTTTCATCTGCATATTGCATCGATCAAATCACATTAGATGCTTGTACATGTCCACGGATAAAAGGATACCATCGTATCGAATCAGATGTACACCCCTTTTGAAAGAAATGTAAGCAAGATAAGAAAACTAGAATGCAATGCCCGCTCCTGAAACAACTAAATAGTGTTTAACCTTTTGAACTAAATGATGGAAACACATTTCTATTAGTTGTGATCAGAGGAATTACAAGGGCCGAGGGAGAATTAGAGAACTCCCTGATCTCTCCTAAACAGTCCTAGATACAATAGCCAAAAACAAAAGGTACCCTCTACCTCACTATTAAAGGTGTATATAACCTTAAACAAAATACCTATACTGCTCCCTCTATACCGTAAAACTGGTCCCTCCCTTCTAAATGGAATTCTTCCTTTTTCTCTGCCATACTCACACGTCCCTCTTTCTCGAATAAACATTCTTCACCCTAGGTCTATCACTAAATTCCTTCTTTGGGAAGTAATCCGAGACTGATCAATCCAATTAAAGGTCTCAAGCCGACTGAAATCGTGGTTCTGGGACGATATAGTGTGAAATTCTTGTAACAAACAGATTGGCCCGTGTTCACATTGGCTAGGTACTTTCTATTTTGAAAAATATTGCAACAAAGCATAAACTAGCCGTTACATGTAAGTTATGACTATGGAACGTCAATAAGATAAGGTCCATAACTATAAGATGTAAGGTATACATGTTTACATACAGACGATTTTAATGACATCAAGATCTAATAGATCATAACAATAATCAGAAACTGAAAGTAAGGAAATTTGACCTTGCAAGTTTATTTTGAATACGGTAACTCAAAGTTGCAAGAAGTTTACTTGTTATCTTTTGAAAAAAAGTGAAGTTTATGCTCCCACGGACTGAGATGGAAGGCGGTTGCTGTCAAATTAATTGGAGAATTTCTTCTTAGAACTAAGGGTACAGAGGTACAATCTATAGTGTAGATCTTATTCAAGTAACGTTGTAATTGGCTCTTTGCATGGGATTCTAATGGGCTGGTTCAAACAATATTGAAAAAATGTAGCTCTTCTTGCTAAGAAAGTTGTAGACGATTTCTATACAACCCAACACCTTTTGCTAAAAAATTACAGAGAGCAAAAGTTCCCAAGAGCCAACCAGGTTGGCAAGGACTTGGGATCTAACTGGCTTTAGAGGTCTCAAGCTGGAAGCAAGGACTTGGGATCTCACTGGCTTAGAGGTCTCAAGCTCAAACCTTCCGGTGAGTTTAATACCAGAACCCTTGGTGTCTCTCGGGTCTGGGTCGCCTACCCCTGGGTATAGAGGAGAAGCTTCGTCTCTCAATTATCAGAAGAAAAAAATAATAATAATACACATAGAGAGCAAATAGGGATTGATAACTCCAGTTCACCAAAAAGTGCAATTACAGTAGGCATCAGAAGCCTTATGCATTCTATTGCTAAGACCAATAGCCACGTCGAAAACTTTCTTGTCTTCTCAGTTGGGGATGTTTTGCCAGTTAAAATTTGGAAGAATATTTGGGAGAACCCCACGCATTATTTTCCCCAAGATAATACAGGTTTAGAGATTAGAAATCTTTGAAAATGAGGCTAATGGAAACTGAAGGAATTCAGATGAAAAATAAGTGGAACGGTGGTTTTATCTCTTTCAAAAAGGATTGCTACAGAAAGTCCCTCTGTTGTTGGATAAATTAGATAAATCCATTTGTCAATATCTTAACCCAAGGATAAAGTAGAGAGCAAATTTGTAAGAGAAGCCCATTCATGGATGTCATCCTCTAAAAGGTGTCTTTTAAAGTCAAGGTCCCAGTGGAGGGGTTCCAACACGATAGATAAAGCCAGATTCCAATTAGAGCATTTGAAGATTCTCGGAAATTCCTTTGAAAGAGGGCCCATTATCTATCTAAAAAGAATCTAGAAGCTAGTAGAATGCCAATTACCAATCGAGACACTGATCTTCACGAAATCAGATCTTTTTGTTTGAGAGACGAATGGAAAATGCCTTTCGGGTAGAATTTATAAAGGTATAAAATTCCTAACCTAAGGCCATGATTAGTTATGTCATACTTTTGCCACAATAATCTTCTTTATAGACCTTTTTCTTTTTAATAACGGGGAGTCAGAGCTTTGCTACCCTATACCCAGGGGCACCCACACCCACTCCAAGGCTCAAACTCTGGAGACATCAAGAATTTTTGGTATTAAACTCACTAGAAGGTTCGAACTTGAAACCTCTAAGCCATTATGACCAAGAGACCCCAAGCCGGGGGATCATTCTTTATAGATCTTTGCAGTTCTAAAATTGTTTTGTTCAATAGTCTCTTCGTTGATTCCCAATTTTGTTGGAGATCAGAGAATTTACTTGGTCACTGAGACCTTAAGGTTTGATTGGTTTGATTCCTGAGCTGGCTAAGAAGGAATAAGCAAGGAGTTTGCAATTGGTAAACAAAGAACACAAGAAATTTCTTCAGCATTGGCTAGAGGTTGTGATTTCCAAGGAAAGCCAAAATGGAGGCAGATAGGTAAAATCAAGATTTTATAGATTATTGATTATTTGGACTAAAAACCTCACTTTTTATTTTAAAATTTAGTTGTACACAATAATTATCTTATTTCTATGGTTGTTTAAGTAGGTATAAGTTTTTCCATTAAGTGACTTTTAAGTTGTAGAAAAAATCTTATTTTTAGTTTTTTTCTTATGAAAGGGCGAGCCAACTAACAAACACTAATATTGAGAAGGGGATGATTGGTTTCTTCGAAAAACTCCATCCTAGGATGGAAGGTCGTAGATGGTGCCCAAGAAAGCCTCTTTGAGCTCGGTTTTGGGGAAAACAAATAATGGCTGAACATCCTTTTGAAGGTCTAAAGTTTTGGCTTGCAATGAGAAGTTTAGGCAATATGTCTGTCTCTAGGCCCCGAAATCTTTTCACGGTTCTTTAGAATGTTGTGGCAATTCGTAAGGAAGGACATTTTGAAGGTGATACATGATCTTTTTAAGAATAGGATGTCAAATGCTTGACTTGATCAGACTTTCATCTGTTTTATTCCCAAGAAATCTCAAGCTACAAAAGTTTCAGATCTCAATCCTCCAAGCTTGACTACTGGTTTGTATAAGATATTGGCCAACCGCGGTATTCTTTTTCAGAGAATCAAGCATGTGCTCTATTCATAGCAAAGGAGGAAAAAAGGTAAAAAAGCAAAAGAAATCCAATGAAGATATATTTAAGCAACTGCTTTGTAGATTGTTCTTACAGACGATCTTCTTCTTAGAATGATACCTTCCAACATCATATATTTGTGGATAGGTTGTATCTCTTCAACCTTTTATAACAAGTTTCCCTATTCCTATTCAGGAAAAAGTAAAAAAAAAAAAACATTTTGACAAAGAACCCCAAAAGGAAGAAATAAAAAGAATAAGATCCAACAAGTCCCTATTACTTCTCTAAACGCCTTTAAAAGTCCTCCAATTTCTTTGGACCCAAATTTCCCAAACAAAAGCACAAAAGCCATTGACCCAAGGAATCTTGCCTTCTCTTTTAGTCCGTTGTCACAAAGACTTTGATAAACAAAATCTTCACTTCTACTAGGGTATAGACTCTGATGGTTGAATATTCCCAACAAAATCCATAAAAGCACATTGATAACAAGAAATTCAGTAAGAAGGCTACAATGTTTTTGGAACCTTCTTAAGGAATCAGGAAATGATCAGGGAATTCTTTCTACACGGCTGGTAGATGACCATATTCTTCCACATATTTAATACAATACAGTAGGAAAGCTTTCGAAAATGGTAGTATGTGGAGCTCAGCTAAATAACACAACAACTAAGAATTTGGTTGGCCACCCGAGCATAGTTGAACTGACTAAAGCATACATCATTGACCAAAATATTGAAGATTCAAATCCCCACTCCCACATGTTGTTGAACCAAAAAAATTAAGAATTTGGTCCAGACTTTCTCCATCTGACTAACAATTAACACACCTAATAGGGGCTTTCTCAAACTGGGGTTATTTCAGTAACTCCTTGACGTCGTTATGACCCTTGGGGAGTCCATTTTAGTTCAAAAGCACCCAACAGTCACTCAATGAGCACATAAAATTAAGAATTCCCCCATTAAATTACCAAAATCGAACTAAGAGAAGCATCAAGTATCTAAGCAAAAGATAAGACAAGAACACCAGAGAAACACCATTAACATTGATTGTACTTATCCCAATTATTAAAAGGAAAATTAATAGAGCTCTCTGGATCCAAATACATTGAACGCAACAGATACATTTCCAACCAAATTATTTCCAATCAAAATCTCCAAACATTCATGTCAAGAAGTAAATATAAGATGATAAGGAAGCCACTTACCAAAGTCCGTCGGAACTCTTCGTCGGCGACTTTCCGCTCTTCGGCTCGGGCTTTAGCCGCTTCGGCTTTAAGCTTCTTGCGTTCCTCATTGGCAACCCTAAGCGCCTCTCTCTTAGCTTCGTCCTTACGCTGATTTTCGAGTCTCAGTAGCTCAACCTCCTGGATGTAATTCTTGCGCACCTGCTTCACCTGCTTGGCGTAGTCCCTACGAAGCTGCACGAGCTTGGCCTGCGCTTCCTCGGGGTCTTTCGGCGGCTCCCAGCTGCCAACGAAGGCGTTCGCCTCCAAGAATTTGTGAGTCTGCTGGTGACTGTTATGGTGAGCGGATTTGGTGGAAGTGGAGAAGGAGCGTAGAAGGTTATTGGAGAGATTGGTTGCAGAGCGGATCGCAGAACGAGACGAAACCGCCATTGCCGTCTGAAATGGTGTAGAGGTAGAAGAGGCACAAGCGTCTGGGCTTGACAAGGGAAAGCTTGTTTTACTCTCTGCTCCGCTGCAGTGAATATATAAACGACACATCTTTAGTTATACGACATGTCGTTGAATTCAGGCCATTTGAGAAGGACTAAAAATTATTCTCACATTTTAAAAAGAAATTCATGGTTATTGTTAAATTATTTTTTTATTTACTAAAAAAAAGGTTAAAAATACTATTTCCAATTATACTTTGTGACTTGCTCTGTATTTTCAAAATTTTAAATTTAATCACTATTTTATCAACAAATCTGAGGTTAAAATATTATTTTTTTGGCTGATGTACTTTAAAAATATTTATTTTGGTCTCTCTAGTTTTATCTTTAATTTATTTTAGTCCCTAAACTTTTAAAGTATTCGTTTTAGTTCCTGTACTTTTAAAAAATGATTATTTTGATCTCTATTTGTAAAATTTTAATATCAATTCTACACCTATCATAAACGATTTGATATAAGATTGTAGTTTTATTTCAAGAAATATATTGAATGTTTGTGATAGAAAATATGAGATTAAAAATAAAACTAACCAAAATAAATTATTTTGAGAAATAAAACAATTTGTACCAGTACAAGGATAAAAACGAACATTTTAGAACATTTTATCTCATGTTAAAGAAAAACTATTTTAATCTTATATTTTGGACTTGCTCTAAATTTTGTCACTGTTTTAATCTCTATTGTTCGTTTATAATTATATTTAAAAATTTTAGTTTCCATCAGACTTCCGTTCTTTTAAGGAAAATAATTATTATTATTTTGACATCATTTTAATATTTCATTTTAAATGAAAATTATTATTAATATTTATTTTGTCAACATATTCATATTTTTTAATAAAAATTATTATTATTATTTTGTCAAATTACATAAAAAGTAACTTCAAACCACCGACAATGAGAACTTGCCTTTAAAAAAAGAAAAACTAATTTTAAGTTTTATTAAAAGTATGAAAACTACTTAAAATTATAAAAACTAAATTTTAACATAAGTACATAGATCAAAGAATTGGCTGGTCGAATATGTTGGTAAATCTTTAAATGGAATTTACACTTTATTTTCATAATTTTAAGGACAATATAAGTTAGTTATATTAGAACACTCATTATAGTTAGATTTTAAAATACTATTTTAACTAAAAGCCAAAAAATAGCTAAGACTAGTTTTGAGGCGTAACAAATAGTGTAAAGTGAGTTATTTAATTCATTTTCAGTTACCATCCCAAATAGCATTAGACTAATATTGCCCTCAAGAAACAATGGACGTTTGATTACATAGCTAAAAAATCACAAATATTCTATACTTCAGCAGTTAAAAAATGGATTTCTTGGGACGAACACATCATTAATATTTTTCTTTAAAAAATATTAATAATAATTAAAAAAAGGTTTTTACTTATTTACATATAGATTACTGCTAGATGGACAAAAATGAAAGAAGCTTTTACCAATGATGCTCACAAATGAGACTTGATAGCAATCTGCTAAGACAAATTAAAGCTTCCATTGATTTAGAGAAAACCATGCATAGAAATCCAGACGCCCGGCGAACTGCATCGAGATATTCTCCTTAAAAACCGAAGCACCGACGCACGGCATTGCTTGTTTGCTGCATTTCCCTGCAAAGCAAAACCAAGTCTCCAGAAGGATGGAAGAAGAATTCCATTTCAGGAGGAGGAGACGATGGAGTATTCCCTCTGCTGTTTGGGCATTATAACGGCTAGTTGGAGCTTGCTTAACTGACATGATTTAACTGGGTTCCTAAAAACCGAAACCCGGGCGACATTATTAGGTGATAACAAAACATGTGCAATGCTGTATGATTCGCCTTTTTCGATTGCAAATTGCCATTCTCTCACAGATATGTCGAACCAATCTTTCCTTGCAGATCTGGTTGATTTCACTTCAATGTACTGTCTGTTATTCTCGTCATCTCCTATGATTATATCGAAGGGGAATCCGGTTTCAGATTCCTCGTTGACCCACTGTACTACTGTGTCACTGAACTTTTCGGTTAAGTATTTGAAGGCAACATGCTCGCCAAGTCGCCCGGTTACCATTGCCTGTACTGGATTGGGGGTGCCAGTTCTAAGCTGATTTCTCCAAGAAAAGCCACGTGAGTCGGGTTGAGAACCAAGGGCCTCAGGATCAACATCGCCATGGCTGTTAAGCTCTCCAATGTTGTCACCATTGCTGGGAAGGATTGATGCTACCGACATGGCCGATGAATCATCTTCAAAGGTCCACTCTGTATCTACTGAAACTAGAGCCGAGTTCTCTGTTTGCTTGTCAATACCTTCAAACTCATTTTCCACATATGGGTTGGAGTTAGGCAGTGAACTTGCTGGTTGTGTCTTGAAACCATTTTGACGAGCGTAATTAAAACCCGGAGCAGTTTTCCAATCGACAGGCGGCCAATTTCTCGCCTTATTTTTAGACTTGGAATACGATCCTTGGTCATTTGGCACGGGAGGGCTACAACACGTTTGAAGCAAGTTGTGAGTCTCAACCCATGGAGCGAAAGATGAAAGGGACCAAACATGTTCTTCCTTGGGGAGTGTCGTCACCTTCTGAGTATTCAAGATGAAAAACTCGGTTTGCTCTTCGGTAGAGCCCGACTCGGCCATGGTAGTGATCATGTGAAGGAAGTTGGCCAAATGAAGCTTGGGAACACCGTTAAATAGCACGCGAGAAAACTCCATAAACAAGGAATGAGAATCTGAGTCTTGGATTGTATATAAGATATTGTCCTGCAAAAGCATAACATGAGAATTCGTTTAAACGAGGACATGGATATTTATGCAGATTCAACCATTTTCTTTCAATCAGAGGAGTATTTGATATCCGAAAACGGCTAGAATTGATGCATTACCAGCAATGGTTCCTAGACTACATTTTCATATCAAGTATGGAATCTATTTGCAAAATAAGTGGATGAATGACTAAATTACCTGCAGAAGACAGCTACATGGAACCTGTTCTTCAGAAGCGTGTCCAAAATTCTTTATAACATTTCTAAAAAACAGCTTTTCAACAACAATTACTTGCAGACGACTCAGGATGTCGAATCCAGATTGCTTGAGCTCTGCATATTTGTCAGGGTGCATACTATACATATAGCGCTGAGCAAAAGGAAGAGCCCAGTTCATTAATGAAGTTTTGAAGCCAGAATCCCTCAGACCATAATATTTTGCTTCGCGAGTTACAATCTGTGCATTAAAAGTAATTCGTTAATGAAGATGATAGCTATCTATTTGCTCCCAAGGCAAAACAAACACGGCCAGTTCGAGGAGTTCTGAGGGCTTGTTAGCATGCAGTTGATTAGATCATTACTTTTTTTTTAGATCATTACTTATTTGCAAAGCAGATATCATTTTGGGCAGATTTAAAAAGCCATTGCCATATAAACCTAATGTTCATGCTAGTAACTAGGAACTTGTTCGACATACCGTTATATTTCAAAAAAGAAAGGGTAAAATTATCTAAATACTACTTTTATTTTAGCTTAAGCAAAAAGTCTATGATCCTATTTTTAATTTGGTCCCTAAGGTACATTTTTATTAGAATCCTTTCCATGGTTACAGGTATGTCGTGGGTAAGAGAGGCCTACCTCAGAAAGAAGAGGAACACCTAGAACTTTCAAGAGGTTAGAGAGTTCTGTCTGAAAAACCTCTGTTTTACTATTGCTGATGTCACCAAAGTACACAAAATGTATTTTGTCCACTTTCTTACATTGCTGTCTTAATCTCTTGTCATCACAAAAGCAAACAATGCCAGTGGAAGGACGAAGAGAAACCCATTTATCTTGTTCGGTGGGAAGGACCGTGAACTCGGAGCTTCCTATACATTCCTTCAGATAAGCCATATCTTCAGAACTCAGGAGTCCTGATTTTAGTCCATCGGCCCATTTTAGAAGAACTTGCAGTACCTAATACATGAAAGAAGCACTTCAGTTGCCATCAGCTAAAATTATTTCAAAGAAAATAACATCTATTATTGTAATGACTTACGACATCACTAGCTTGTGAAGGCAAAGCAACAGCTGATAACTGTTTCAAAATCTGAAGGTAGCTGCAGAGAGGAGGATATTCATGTATTCCACATTCGTCGATAAAAAATTTCTTAAGCCCTTGATAAATATTGCATAAAGTCTTGATTAGGGGACAATCAACCATATTTGCCGAGCTCCACTGAAGATATACATCCTTAATTTTGTCAAAAGATCCAATGGGATCGTGCCAATATACTTCTTCAGGAGATAAAAATACACCAGACACAACATCCTCATGCCTAGAGTCAGCTACAATAGGAACAAATATAAAGGGCCCTGAACGGAATTCCTCCACAATTTTCTGTTTTGATGCAGCCATCTCATTCCACAAGAATGTATAGAATGTACACATTTGTGATATGCTGACATATCAAAAAAGACGATATAAATGGACAGTTCTATACAAGATCAAACAAAGTCAAGCATATAATTGGAGATATTTACAAAGAGAAATTTGCATATCTTGCACAGAAATTATTAGGCTGAATTATATATGTACTGACCAGCTTACAAAATTTATTATTTCCATGAGACAACCACATGAAACACTAAATTTCAGGTAGCCCATGAGATACCAACAATCTATTTTTTGCTAATTCTCTGGGGTTCTATGAAATGTTACGAGATTGGATGTCAAGAATGAAAAAATATCCAGGGTGGCTTAAACTTCTATTTTTTGCTAATTCTCTGGGGTTCTATGAAATGTTTTTAAACTATTGTCGTTCATACAATTTTACAAGATTGGATGTCAAGAATGAAAAAATATCCCTCTCTTTAAGACATATTGTTCGAGTTGGCTATTGAGGTCCTACTCTCCTATATATATATATATATATATATATATATATATATAAACTTGTATAAGTTACATTTTGTTTCTTAATAAAGGAATTTGCATTTCACCCCGATGGAGGGGCAATAAATATGACTACGTTTGTTATAATAAGTAATGGGGTATATACAAGAACGGAGTACATAGATTTTTTTTAGTTCCTTCTGGTCGTTCTGTAAATTAATAAGATGTATCAAGATGTCAAGAATGAAAAAATATCCCTTTCTCTTGTAAGACATATAGTTCTAGTTGGCTATTGAGGGCGTACTCTCCTTTTTATATATCGGGTAAAATGCACTTTTGGTGCCTGAGTTTGAGGATAGGTTTTTATGTGGTCCCAAAGTTTCAAAAAGTGACAGTTTAGTCACCGACCTTCTGAAAATGGTTCTAAAAGGTCCCTGGAGTCAAACTTCCATTAGTGTCACTAACGGAATGCTAATGTAGCTAACAGAATGCTGATATAGGGTTATGAGTTGGATATTTATTAAATTTATATTTTTTTTTCTCTCATCTTTCATCTCCTTTTCTGAATCTACAAAATTCATCTCCCTTTCTCTCTACAAACTCTCTCTACAAAATCCATAGTCAAACTTAATAAATTGGAAGCAAAATTCTAAATCGATCCAACTTTTCTCGCATTTACACATTTCCACTTCCTTCATCTTCGCTATGGCTCCCTAGAAGAACATTCTCCTCAGACATGGCTCAATTTTCATCTTTGTACTGGTTGTCGGAATCGACAAAACTACCCTTGCCCAGAATCTGGATTTTCTCTTCACACTCAATGGGAACCCCAATAACCACATCTTTGGAATTAAATTCGATATGTTTGCCAATCAAGAATTCAACGACCCCAACAAAAATCATGTGGGAATCGATTTTAATTCTCTGACCTCTAACTTGACCGATGGCGGTGGGTTTTGGGCACACAACGGCCCGATTCTTGAAGAAACCCACGGTTTCTCCTTCTCATCATACACAATAACTTATTTTTTGGGATATTTAGAATTCTTTCTTCCAACTTATCAAGTTTGATGATGAATTTTGTAGAGAGAAAGGGAGAGGAAGGAGAGAAAACGTGGAGAAAGAGGAGAGAGAAAGAGGAGAAGTGGGAAGAGATTGAAATAAAATGCCACATAAGTTTAAAAAATAATATAAATTTAATAAAATATCCATTCACTAACAACACTCTGTTAGTCATACAAACGAAAGTTTGACCCAATAATCTTTTAGAACAATTTTTCAAAAGTCAGGGATCAAATTGTCACTTTTTGAAGCTCAGGGATCAAATAGTAACCTATGAAGAGGCAATAAATATGACAATATAAACCGTGTGTGTGTATATATATATAAACTTGTATAAGTTACATTCTGTTTCTTAATAAATGAATTTGCATTTCAACCTGATGGAGAGGCAATAAATATGACTACGTATTGTTTTAATTAGTAATGGGGTATATATAAGAAACGGAGTATATAGATTTTTCTTAGTTCCTTCTGGTCGTTCCTTAGATTAATGTGATCTATCATAAAGAGATAGGAATACCTTGTCTTAAAAGGTTTTTCAGTTCTCCACACTTTTAGAATATCTAGAGTGTCATCCAGGGTAACTCTAGTCTTGAACCCTATATCACGTACTAACTTTGTACTTCTGACCTGTTGCAATAACAAGAAGACAAGTCAACATCTAGAGGTCTATAACGATTAGAAGCTTAAAGAGAACCCAATACAATAGCTAGGCAACAAAAATATGGTGCCGTAGATAAGGTAAAGCACTTCTTCAAGTATAAAAAAGAATTGATGTGATTGTTCGGAGATACTTCATAGCATTCGGGGATGGTTCAACACACTTCAAAAAATGCTCATGATAACTTGTGAAAAGCACAATAAATAACTTGGAAGGTCACTCCAAATACATCTCAGGAAATGTTTAGCTTCATCCTCTGTTTTTGACAGCTGTCAAAAGATGAGGTGTAGAATAAAAAAGAATTGAAGCATTTGATTTATTTTCTTTAAAAAACTTGGTACATGGGAAAAAGTGTCAGGAAGCACCTCAAAGGATCTTTGTAAGTTATAGAATATCATAAAATGAGAAAAAAATTATTTGAAACGCAGAGTCATCAACATCAGGAACCCTTTTATAATTAACTGACCTTTGGAACGGCATAAGGAGCAGAGGCACCCAGGATTGAGCGAACTGCATCACAGTCATAATATAAATCCTTAGGGTAGTGAAGCTTGTTGTCCACATTTGATACTACCCACTGGACATCACAGATGCAACTCATAAAAGCTGACTGGAATTGTTTGCTAGAACCACTAGATTTAGAAATACAGTAACCCACAACTTTGTCACTCAAATGATCATCCCATAAAGTATCAAGAACCTCCAAAAGATATCTACAGCTCTCTCGGTTTCTATGCTTGGATAACAGGGTGGTTAATATTCGAGTTAACTCTGGCGATTCCCAATCTTTAACCACCAAACCAGAAGATATTAGTTCTGGGTCCCACAAGCTATTCTTCATAATAGTATTAGGCATATTAGCCATACTCCTGTTAACTTCAACTACATGGACAAAATCTGTGATGCCTATTTCTTGGAAAAAATTTCTCCATTTTTCGAGTCCACAAGAGAGTGAATTGGTCACTGGGTGATTCAAATAGGTGTCATCAACCTCGTGCCAACTCATTCCCACATTAATGAGCTTATCTATATCAATGGGATTTCCATACTCTTTACTGAAATGAACTGGTACCTCAACAGGTCTTTTGAAGCCATGGTTTGTTAAAATAAAGACCTTGTTACGTAATTCTGAAACTATAAACCCCTTTTCTACGTGACATTCAGGACAACTGGATAGTAGGTGAGTCATTACAAAACAAACATATTCTGTCATTAAAATTATGTTTCCATTTAGATTTGATTCATCTGATATAGCTGGAATGACATGTACTTTAATAATCTCATGGGCAGATAAACGTTGAACACCAATTCTATGAAGCATCCTGCTGACGTTTCCCACTGAAGGCCCATCCACGTGAGAGTTATCATGAGAGAAAAGAGAAAGGAAGGATGGACAAACTACACGAATCTTAGCATTCAAATTTGGGAAAGCTTTGAGTCCATACTTTCCATCAACGGTAGTATTTGAAGAATCAGAATGTAACCATATTGTACCTTCAGCTACGGAGCTATAGGTACCATCAGAAAGAGGAATTAGTGGAACTTTCTGAAGAGATCTTATAAGATCGGTATTCCTTTCCAAATCTAATGATGTTTGCCCAGGAGACTGAAGAAGCATGTTGTGAAGTACATTTAGACAAGAGCCCAACCAAACCAATCCCATTGATTTAAGGCTGCTATGCTTCTGACACAGAGAGGACATGAACTGCACTAGAATTTTAGGCCCATACTCTTCAATACCCAATGCTCTTGCTAGTGAGTTAGACAAGATTATATCCTTATTAAGGAATCCAAGCCCAAGATGTTCACGAAGCAAATTATCAGGAAGAAGAATAAGAGCTTCTTCATTCCAACCTCTTAAAACCTTGCATGGAGGAACCCATTCACTTTCTTTTCCTTCCAAAAGTAAGCAGTTAGACATACGTAATTTAGAAATAATTAATCTAGGAAGACTTGAAAAAAAACCATGTACTTCTCCAATAAGTGGAATATAGCTCATATAATCTGCAATAGCTTTCCCTGGACAACTTTCGAAGCATGGAAGAGAACAGAAAGATTTCACTGCACTCACAAACAAACCAGGAAATTCTGACAATAACCACTGATTCCAGGGACTATCACCATCCACCTCCTCTCGGGATGAAGGTAGAACAAAATCTCCTTGAATAATAAACTTCAAACCATACATTCTTAGAGGAAGAAATGCAAAAACTGGTTGTTGGTCCAGAAATGGAACGTAAGCCCCATTCTCTTCTTCCTGGAGAGTAAATGCAATTGAGATCTCAGTGGATTGGACATCATGCCGAACAACATCAGCCTTCAACTTCTGTGATACTACAAGCCATGTCATTTTTTCTTCCCCATGAGAAACCTTAATGATGCCATTTCCAACAATTTCTTTTCTCATAACAATAAGTGAATTGTCAAGCAAGTTTCTGATCTTGATACAGTGGAGACGATGAAGAAAGAGTAACAAAGACGGATGGAGGTCAGCAAACATATTCACAATGTTATTTATCAAAGCTCCTCCTCCAGATAACTTTGATCTGAAAGGAAGCACAATACAAGTATTCCAAAGATTTGTATCCTGATGATCAGAGGCATTAGAAGCCAACCTACCGTACAAGTCAACATTGAAAGGAGGAATGATAGTTGGCAAGACGAAACCAATCTGCCCCTCACTTATATCAAACTTAACATGAAACCCGTTGGAATGAATCTCAGGAGCATCTGTGACCTGCAGAAAGATCACCTAGCACTCATGAGACCAGATTGCATATACAATATCAGAAAAGAGAAGGAAAAGAAGAAGAAGAAGAAGAAAGAACAAAATAATAAGGAGGTGTAACACAGGTTGATAAAATCCTCAACTGTGATATGCACAATACGCATCTCAAGATAACAGTCAATTTATTTTTTTATAGACAACCTACTAATGAAGGCTTTTAAATGTCCAATAATGTTGTTAAAGATAAATGCGCCCATTAGCCTTTCAATTATATAACCATTGGCAGCACTTATTTTTGGATAACTAGGAGTTGGAGCTTTGCTCCCTACAAACACCCGCACCCACTGATAACTCTCAAAATAGAGAGTTATTTGGGTATAATGTTGGTATAAATTAGCTAAAGATAGCATCACTTGCACCCTTATTCACTGAGTTTGTACTAAAAAGATCATAAACACTAGCTTTCTACATTTTAGTATTGACAATTGCAATTGAGCTAATTCATTTTAACAGTAGTTCATTGGTGTATTGTTTGGGTTGATTTACTTTAGTTTTCCTATTTGTTATAAATAATTTGCTTGTTTAAAACCCTCCATCTTAAGTGATTATTGAAGTGTGTAACAATCAAACCTTGTGGATACGAAGTTTTTATTACTTGTTGCGACGATTGTGTACACTTGCACAAGGGGACATAGATCGAACCAACACCCACCTCAAGGCCCGGATCCGGGAGATATAAAGGATCTTTTGTTATTAAGCTCACCAGAAAGGTCAAACTTGAGGTCTCTAAGCTAGTATGACCAAGAGACCCCAAGTCCTTGCCAACTGGATTGCCTCTTGGAGGCATTGGGAGCAATTATAACTTGCATTCCAAAGATTTGTACATGTTTCGCTCTTTTTTATTAGTAACTTCATTTATTTTCCATTCTTTACTTTTTACTCAATCAAATACACTATTAAGTTACAGCTGTACATTCCATTTCGAGAAATAATACATCTTTTTCATGCTTTATGGTATCAGTGTGGTTGTCTTCTACCCCCAACCCCCTCCCCAATGTTATCGTTTAAATGCAATAATATTAAGACCATGGTAAAAAAATCCTTCTGCTACATACTTATCACCCAAAAACTTATTGTAATAGCACAATCGAAAACCATGGTCTTTTACTTATTCTTGAAGCATCTGAAGTGTGCCAACCAAAAAGTTCTAACGATGTAGAACAACTAATTTCATGAGATAGAAGCAAAAAGGGGGGAACACACACACACACATAATGAAGAGAAAGATAATGTTATCCTAAACATACCCGAAAAACTGATTTGAAGCCAATGCCTTTCTTTCCTATATATCCAGCATTAGATCCTTTCTTTGTTGAATTCCCAATATCACAGAGTGCTTTGATATTCTTAGCAGAAAAGCCTTCCTCATTATTTAAAACAACAATACCCGACTCCTCAAAAATGAATGCTAGAGTGGGCTCCACACTTTGTGGATAGACATTATCATCAGCATTTTGAACCTAAAATAACATCAGGATATTGATTAGATGAATGCAAAAAATCATGCCCATCAAGTAGATATTTCAACATCATGCATGAAATCAAATTTGGATGAGATGGAAGACTTCACCTTCAAAACAATTGAAGAGCTATATGCATAGTGTCATACCCTTTAGATTATCTTATACACCAAGAACGTTCATAACATTAATGATCCAGGTTCTGATACCTGTCTTACATATCTTTGATGATGTTAATTTCAGTGACATTTTTATATCTAGCTATTCTACAAATGCTTACAATCGAAAATGGTGCTTTTAGCACTAAGAGATAATAAATTATAGGTTCATCTTAGAAAATACATCTTTATTTTATTAGCATAATTCCTAAACAATTGTCCACAGAAGATACATTTGCTTTGGAAGAGAACCAACAGCATGGTCTGGAAGCAATCGAAACGATATTATGCTCAGACTATATCTGGGTCTTGCCTAATTCCAATGAACCCTTTTAATTCCAGTTGATGCTTTTCAGATTTTAGAATAGGTTTGTTTTGTCACAGAATGATCATCCAATTAAGTTCTCCTGAGAAATTAAGCCTAGAAAGGCAGTAAAGAAGCACTACTATTCAGGAACTATATGCACTAGTACGTAGCCCCAAACAATGTCAACACCATTTTATGTGCAGAACTGAAATTGCTTCTTTTTTTTTCTTTTTCGATAGTAAGTATGTTATAATATATGTCGATGAAGGAAATAAACCTAATAAGCAAAGACAGTAGCATTGCTCACCAGCTCAAGCAGAAAATGTGAATCCTGAGAATACAGCTCCTGCGAAAGACAATGAAGAGCTCTTCCTAGGCGAGCATGCTGCTTCCTCAACATACCAGTCTCAGCATTAGGGAGATCAGGATCAAGACCAAATTCATCGCGCCTGACGGACTGAATGATCTGGGCTGCGTCCTCGTTTCCATTCGGTTCTGAAGCAAGTGACATACAACTGAGGTCATTTGCATCATTACAAATTTTGGTAGCACAGTTCGTGCTAGGAACGCTTATTTTTTCATTACACATATTCCCTTCAATAGAGATAGATACATTTTGTTCTGAAGCAGAATGCCGGGTCAAAATACCACCTATGGGTAAATTTCTGTTCATCTTAGACCTATCATTCAAGCATGCAGATTCATCAGTGAACAGATCTGAAGAACTAGAAGACACTCTGTGATGGTCCTGAATCCACTCCAGCACACCAAGAGAAAATCCTATTTCATGAAGCATAAGGCGCTGCTCTGGTTTGTGACACTCATGTAAAATAGCTGATGCAGCATCCTTAATGACAGAACTCATTCCAGAAAGCAATATATCAGCAGCCAAGTAACGGAACTCTGACGGCAGATAACAAAGACAATCAATAACAAACCTAGACAATACTGGAATTGCGTTATTCCTCATATCAATCTTCTTCTTCAATTCACATCGTAAATTACCAGCTGCAACCTGCTCAAGAGTGTTCTGATGACAGAACACCTTTTCATGCCCCAGGGACCACTTGTCAAACACTTCTGTATTTTCAACAGAGTTCTTGAAAATGACTTCAAAGGCATTGTTAGCATGGTGCTTAAGAAGGGATAAGGGGACATGTTTTTCTCCCCCAAGTAAAGCAAATATGGATAAAAGCTTCACCGAGGTGTGAAAAGGGGATCCTTGCAGTGCAGCTTCCAAGAATGAATCTGCAGTAGCTGTGTGATCTATCCGTATAACTTTGCCTTCTTTGGTAACTATACACAAGAGGTTTTCTGTATTAACTTCATTCTGCAACCACGGTACAAGAGGACCAAGAGCTGGAGCAAATAAGATATCCCAATGAGACCATAAGTTCAAATCCAACAACATTGGTGCTCTGACCAAGACTTTCATAGCATCCTCTGATGTCACAGGTTCGATGGCTCTCAAACCTTGTCCAACTTCAGCAGTAACTGAATTGTCACCCATTAAATCATTATCCATCGTTGCCAAAGAATCTCTTACATGACATGTTCCTAATAATGTAACAGAAAAGATGACGCACTTTGAAACAACATTGTTCTTTTGCTGCCCTACAAGCTCCATAAAATCTTCCAAAGACCCATTTTCAGTCAGTTTGAAACTGATAAAGGGAAACTGCTGAGTAAGTAGGGCACATATCATCTGCTTGCTTATTAGTTCATTCTCGGATAAATTGTAACAAGCTTGTGATACTAAATTCACTAACTGACGCTGCAACATGCAAGCCTCCAAAGGGGATCTTACAGAATTCTCAGGCATAAAAAACTTGCGTAGCTCATCAGGGAGCATAGAGGCATGCTTCTGTAAGAAAATGAAGAAGCCCCCATGACCAAGAGACTTAAAATCTTCGGCAGAAAATTGCTCCACAAGCCAGAACTCACAGCTGCAGAGCTGTTTCAAAATGTAAATTCTATTTTCCAGGAGAAACCGATCGTTGCTGTGGATCTCCTGCTCAAACTTGATATGCTCACCAATTTTCTTGATGATATCTTCCACCGTGACGCCTTTAAATAAAATAGAAAAAAAAAATTATAATCATGCTATATCAATTTCGGCACCAACATTATTTTCAAGATAGTAGAGGTAAAATTGATACAAAGGCATCATAGTTCAGACATGCAACGCATGTACCAAATAAAGCAAAACAAAACTAGGAAACTGCCAATCTATGATCATTCAATTTATCTCAACTATTTCAAATTCTTCTGCTATTTAATATCATAAACAATTCTCCTCTTGTTTATTTATTCACAATTACAGTTCCCTAAAATAATTTCTGGCCTTCAATCCTATTCAAAATTTATAAGATTGTGAAACAAAACTGAAAATGAGGGAAAAGTAAAGTATATCTCAACATGGTTGTTGTTGTTCCTAAAATACTTCAGACTATAGCATTTCCAAGTCCAACGAAGTAATCTTTTCTTTCAGATAAGAACCAACGAAGTAAACTTGAGTACTTGCATGCTTGTCTATGTCTTGTGTTTTTTAACCAAGAAACATGGCTTTTATCGAGAGAAACGAAACAAAAAAAGGCCAACAATGGGCCAATAAAATCAGGCATACAAAAACAACCACCCTAAAAAGGGAGTCAAACTCAAACCTTAAACAAGGGCCCAATCCAAAAGAATCAAGTTCCAATCCAAAATAAGAAAATACATATACAGGTCTCTTTAAAAATTTAAAAAAAAAACAAATTAAAGAGAGAGAAGAAGAAAAAAAGCAGCTCCAATCTAGGTCTGTGTTGTTTCATGAAGAACTAAAGCAGTATAACATCCATCTGCAATATTATCTTCAGTGTCAAGAATGATGATAAGTCCAGCAAGCAAACGCTACTCACCGTGTTTAGACTTGGGGACATGCTTAATAAGAGCACCTTCTGCACTTGGACCTACATCTATGCACTCATATACTGGTTGTTTCTCAACACGTGTATTAGTTGATTCATGTAGATTGATTGTTTGTAAAGAATCATAAATGCTGTCCCACATCCCATTTTTAATAGATGAAACCTGCAATATTGACAATAATGAAAAAAAATATATAAATGACTTGGAATATTTAATCATAAGCAAGCAAGCAAGCATTTTGTCAAATAATAATAATAATAAGCAAGCAAAGCAAAGCAAAAATGTCCTTACATCCAGAGCCTTCATAGCATAATTATCAGAACATTATGATTATATAGACAGGATAATACCTGTAAACCATCAGTAATTGTATATTGGTATGCACTGATGATGTTTATACTAAATAAGTAATTGCATATGCAACTACTGCCTGTAGCTACCAATGTGAGAGTGATGCATAATTTTTTACATAAGAGGAGTCGTGATTGATCAACCCCATTGCTAAACAAATATATGTTTGGTTTCAACAGTTACCTACATAGTCGCAGATTATCCACAAAAGAAGGCATTAAACGAAACCTTATTTTTCAGAACAAGTTAAAGACTAGGAATTATTTTCAGATAGGTAATAAAATAGGGTTTATCAGAACCAATGTTGCAAGCCTCTGAAATACCATGGGTAAAAGTTTATCATTCTAAATTTTGTGACAAATTGATTGGAAATTTCGGAGTTAAGAAAGATTCGTTTTCAATGCTCCACCTCTGCAACTTCTGGAATTTTTCCAAACTCAACCTTCAGAAAATGTCATTTGGAAGAACGGGGAAAAACTCCTTAATCACCTTTCTGTATATTTTCCAAATGCACTACATAATTTGAGTTATTATTGGGATTGGGAGAACCAGAGGCAGCACCTATGCATGTGGGTTGAGAATAAATCAACACTTCTGCAATCATGCACACAACTTGTAGAAACAGAGAGTATGAAATTTGAGGATAAAAAACAGTGAGATAGGTTTGACAACATGTGAGGTTTGTGGAATTCCCGTTTTTATTAGGCCTGATTCCATTTGCTCCGCATGGACATCTCACGTCCACATTCTTTTATTCACTTTCAATACAAGTTTTTTCATCAATAAAGAATTTTAAAAAATAATAATAAATAATACACGTCAAGTATGCTTGTGCAGATCATTTCAAAGCATCTGCAACAGGCCCAAAAATCTGAAAATCACTCTGCCTTAAAGCTACCACAGCAGCCAACAAGCAGAAAGTTCATATTCTCCAAAAAAAAAAAGGTAGACAAACTGGTCGTTAGCAAAACTCTCTAAAGTAGGAAAATAAAACAAATGTCACAAGGGTAAGCAAACATCTCAATTATAACTAAGGTCAATCATATTCAAAATAGCAAATCCCTTACAGCAACATTGAGTAATCCAATGAATGGGTAAGACGATAACATCGATCCCACTCTTTTTTTTGACCGAAATTTTATTCCATAATGGTGAAGCATCCGTTGGAGTACCTACAGTATTATATAATCAATTCAGATTAGTCAGTTTGATATAACAAGTAAATAAGAAAGCACACAAACACGAATGATTCTGTTCAAAATCCAATCCTAAACGTGCTCGTCAAGTAAACAAACAATCATCCGATGCCTTTTGGGCAACATTTTTTTTATGTAAGAGACGAACATTCATTATAGAAAAGGGAATACAGCCAAAAGCCTAGACGAAAGAGAGTCCCTCTGCCTAGGAGGATAAGAAAGAAAAAGAAAAACCCCCAACCATATCAAAAGGCTACTGTACTTGAAAAAATCCCCATGATAGGCACTTCGATTTAAGGACATATGCCGTATATTTTGCCAAAAGGCATCAAAAAAACTTTAAATCATCATTCTAGATCCCATTGTTACTAATTTGCAACCAAGCACCAAACGAAACCCCTAATAGCACCTTTCCATAAGAATCACGGTGTCTTTTATTTTAGCCATTATCTCAAAGGCCTCTTCTAAAAGCCAATCTGCTGGGTTTTTCCGAAGAAAAATTTGAGGTCAAATAATTTTAAAAAAGAGAGCCGCCCAGTCAAAAACAGTAGGTGAAGAGGCAATCATAGATTCCACATCCTTTTGGCTGTATTCCCTTGGTGTGGATTCTTTCAACCAAAGGAACACTGCCCTGCTCCAAGAATGGCTGTGTAGGTTCATGCAAGAAGATAACCCTTTGTGGAAAAGGATCATCGTAAGCATCTATGAAAACAACCATTTCGGTTGGACAACTCCCCTCCTCCAAAAAGCAAGGCTTTGCAGCCCCTTCGATTGATATAGCAAAAAGCAGTCCTTATTTCTTCAAGTTTATCTCGTTCAAGGTCATAAATGGTCGAAAAGCTAATCTTTTGAAGGATCCGTGGCTTGATTCCACCCCTTTAGAGCAGCTCTTCCCGAATTTATATAATCTTTCTTCTAAGAAGGAGGCATCCATGGCTGTGTGGTTAGAAGAGCAATGTAATACGGACTTGAGCTTTCAAAGAAGTATTTTTGACAGAGAATAGAAAAGTTGGATGGGTCTGGTAGGTAAACCTGAATCCTTTCAGCCAAGGGAAGGAGATAATGGGGTGGAATGGACCCTCAAGAGCTCTAAAGTCTTCGCCACGAGGTCCCTTTCCTTAAGCCCCCAGAAACTCCAAGTTCTGTTGGTAGACTCGATTTGGAATTTCATCGGTCCAAAAGGGTGAAGTTGTTCCTTTGGTATCTAGCCCATGGCAGTACAAACACTCGAGAGAAGCTCCAAAGGAAGCTCTCAAGCTGGAATCTGTCCCCTTCAGCTTGTAGTGTGTGTCTAAACCATGAAGAAAATGACGCCCACCTCTTCATTGTCAATTCACTAACAGTTTTTGAATGTTTGTTTTAAAAGAGATGAGTCTCTCTATGGTGATTCAAACATAGGAAATTACTTTGTAAATACAGCTTGGCCATGATTCTCCAAGAATGGAGGACTGCTTTGTTTTAGTCTCTTCAGAGGGGCCCTCTCATCCCTAGGCCCTTAAGTTGTTGATTTTTTTTAAATGGAGTTCTTGTTTCTTATAAAAAAAATCTGCGGTGACATACAGAGTGGCACTCCTGTTCTGCAACCTATCCTATGTATTAAGACTCACTCCTGTTCTGCAACCTATCCTATGTATTAAGACTTATGTAGTACGCCATAATAGACTACAAGTGAAATATGAATTTTGTTTAGGAAACTCATCTCCAAAATAAACTATGCAAGGGTAGAACAAAATTCCAAACCAATCCATACTTATTGATGCCAACTGCCAGCATGATCAGTCCAGCTTAAGAAAAAAATGAATCAATTCTTCAATCTCTCTATCAAAAAGTCTTCTTACTCAAATGTACATCTCCCCCTTGAGAATTGTCATGCAAAAGAAAATTAGCTTTCTTATGATCGATTTTTTGACGCTATAGTTCTGTTGGTTATTAATTAGTGTAAATGTTATTTACTTTTCTATTACTATAGCTTTTCTTCTCTCATTTCCAATTGGAGAAGTTTTTTGTAACTCCCTTCGATTGAGTTTCCCCTCTTTTGTAATTTCATGATATCTGTTAGAGTATATATTAGTATATTTTACATTCTTGTAAATAATATGTATTCATTTGTCCTTTACCTTCCCCTTCTAGGATTAGGTCAACCTTGTATATTTGTCTATATATATAGACTTCAGTAATGAGAATAAGATCGATCTGGTTCTCTCAAACCTTAGTTTCTACATGGTATTAGAGCTCTAGGTTTCTTGCCCATTAGGGTTTTGTGTCCATTAGGGTTTTGTCCATTAGGGTTTTGTTCATTGCTATCCAACTCAACTCACTGCCACTGTCGCAGCCCGCCGCCCACCGTCGTTGTCGCCGTCGTTTGCTGATTCTCCAACTCTGCTGTTTTCCAATTGCTATTTGTGGGTTTCGTCTCGCCGTCCTTCGCACCTCCGTCGCTGCCCGTCGTCGTGCGCTTCTGTCACCGCCAATCACCTTCGCCCCTCTGGTTGTCGTGGGGTTTTTTTTGTTTGTGTCCATATTGTTGAAGTTATGATCGAGAAGAAATTAATGGTAACAATTTCCGCGGAAGAGTTTGCTAAATTCCACCAGTATCAAGAGTCATTGATGGCATCGTCCTTTAATCCAATTACTGCCATTGTTGATTCAGGTAATACCAATAAATGTCTTATTTCATCTGCGTCAAAATGGATCATTGACTCTGGTGCTACGAATCATATGTCAGGTATCCCCAATTTATTTGCTACCTTTTCACCATCTACATCTTTACCTGATGTTAAAATAGCGGATGGTACCACTTCTCATGTTCTTGGCTCTGGCATAGTTCATCTCTCCAAAACTCTTTCATTGACCTCTGTTTTAAATTTACCACAATTTTCTTTTAATTTGATTTCTGTCAATAAACTTACTCGTGATCTCAATTGTTGTGTCTTATTCTTTCCTGGTTATTGCTTATTTGAGGATCTTACAACGAAGAATACTATTGGTAAAGGGCGTGAATCTGATGGCATCTACACGTTTGATACACAAATACCTACAGCCACCGTTTGCACTCGAGTGCCAACTTCTTTCGAAGAACATTGTCGTTTGGGTCATCCATCTCTCTCCGTGTTAAAAAGTCTCTGTCCTCAATTACATAGTTTGCATTCTTTAGATTGTGAGTCATGTCAATATGCTAAGTTTCATCATCTCAGTTCCTATCCTAGAGTCAATACACGAGTCAATGCTCTTTTTGAATTAGTCCATTCTGATGTATGGGTCCTTGTCCTATTGAGTCCAAAAATGGATTTCGGTCTTTTGTTACTTTTGTCGACGATTTCTCTCATGTAACTTGGTTATATTTGATGAAACATCGTTCTGAGTTACTTTCTCGTTTTCGTAACATTCATGCTGAAATTCGAACTCAATTTGGTGGCTCTCTTAAAGTTCTACGGAGTGATAATACTAAGGAATATTTTTCTGGTGCTCTTGGCTCCTATTTAAGTGAACATGGTATTATTCATCAATCCTCATGTGTTGATACTCCGTCTCAAAATGGAGTTGCAGAAAAGAAAAATAGACATCTACTCGAAACAGCAAGGGCCTTAATGTTTCAAATGCATGTTCCAAAATACTTTTGGGCTGATGCTGTTTCGACAACTTACTTCTTGATTAATCGCATGCATTCGTCAGTTCTTAAGGGTGAAATACTTGATCGTACTTTATGTCCTACGCAACCTTTATTTCCTATTAAACGTAAAATATTTGGTTGCACTTGTTTCATTCGGGATGTTCGCCTCCAATTCACCAAATTAAACCCTAAGTCATTGAAATGCATTTTCCTTGGTTAGTCTCGTGTTTAAAAAGGATATCGATGTTATTGTCATAATCTCAATAGATATCTTGTCTCTCCTGACGTTACGTTCTTTGAAGATACTCCTTTTTCATCGTCCTTGAGTACCAGTCAGGGGGAGCAGTCACAGGAAAATAATACATTTCTTGTCTATTTTATTGTCTCTACTTCTACTGAAGAGCTTCCTAGCAATACATCTCCCTCTGCGACTGATCCTTCTCTCCCTACTATTACTCATGTTTATTCTCGTCGGCAACTTCCTACGGACTCATGCCCTATACCAGCAGCTTCTTTGCCTATGCATCCAGGAACGAGTGATGACCTTCCTATTGCCCTTCGAAAAGATAAGCGTAAGCGTACTTATCCTGTCTCTTCTTTTGTTTCATATAACCATTTATCATCATCTACTTGTTCGTTTATTGAATCCCTTGAATCTGTATCTATTCCTAAAACTGTTCATGAAGCTTTTTCTCATCCTGGTTAGCAGGCTGCTATGTTGGAGGAGATGACTGTCTTAGATGACAATGGTACTTAGGATATAGTGTCTCTTCCTGTAGGAAAGAAACTTGTCGGTTGTAAATGGGTGTTTGTTGTTAAAGTTCATCCGGATGGATCAATTGCCCGATTGAAAGCTCGACTTGTTGCTAAAAGATATGCACAGACTTACGAAATTGATTATTCTGATACTTTTTCTCCGGTTGCTAAATTGGCTTCTGTCAGGTTATTCATTTCCTTAGCATCTATTCACCATTCGCTCTTGCATCAGCTTGATATTAAAAATGTATTCCTCCATGGTGATCTTCAAGAAGAAGTGTATATAGAGCAACCACCAGGTTTTGTTTCTCATGGGGAGAATGGAAAGATATGTTGCCTTCGTAAATCCTTATATGGGTTGAAACAAAGTCTGCGAGCATGGTTTGGAAAATTCAGTCAGGTGATTGAGAATTTTAGAATGAAGAAGAGTAAGTCAGATCATTCTATTTTTTATAAAAGATCTGAGTCTGTGTTATCTTACTAGTTGTATATGTTGATGATATTGTGATTACTGGTAATGATTCATCAGGCATCCTATCACTCAAGTCTTTTCTTCATAGTCAATTTCATACTAAAGATTTGAGAATGTTGAAATATTTCTTAGGAATTGAGGTAATAAGGAGCAAGAATGGGATCTTTTTGTCACAAAGAAAGTATGTACTTGACTTGTTAACTGAAACAGGAAAATTAGTTACTAAGCCACGTAGTACTCCAATGATGCCTAATTTACAACTTACAAAAAAATGAGAGTTGTTGAAAGATCCTGAGAAGTATAGGAGGTTAGTAGGGAAGTAAAATTACCTTACAGTTACTAGGCCTGGCATAACTTATCCAGTCAGTATTATGAGTCAATTTATGAGTTCTCCTACGACTGACCATTGGGCCGCATTGGAACATATTCTATGTTATTTGAAAGGTGCTCCTGGACGTGGTTTGTTATATAAAAATCATGATCATCTTAATATTGAATGTTTTTCAGATGCTGATTAGGTAGGTTCTAAGGAAAATAGGAGATCAACTTTTGGATATTGTGTATTTGTTGGGGGTAATTTAGTTTCTTGGAAAAGTAAGAAACAAAATGTGGTGTCACGTTCAAGTGTTGAATCAGAATATCGAGCCATGGCACAATCGATATGTGAATTAGTATGGATATATCAGCTTCTGACTGAATTGGGATTTGCCATCACCACTCCAATGAAACTTTGGTGTGATAATCAAGCAACTCTCCATATTGCATCTAATCCAGTATTTCATGAACGAACCAAATACATTGAAGTTGGTTGTTATTATGTACGTGAGAAAATACAGCAAGGATTGGTGGCTACAGGATATGTGAAGACTGGAGAGCAGTTAGGAGATATCTTCACTAAAACATTGACTGGAGCACGAATAGATTATCTTTCTAACAAGTTGGGCATGATTAACATATATGCATCAACTTGAGGGGGAGTGTTAGAGTATATATTAGTATATTTTACATTCTTGTAAATAATATGTATTGATTTGTCCTTTACCTTCCCCTTCTAGGATTAGGTCAACCTTGTATATTTGTCTATATATATAGACTTCAATAATGAGAATAAGATCGATCTGCTTCTCTC